>JASANF010004300.1:0-20902 GCA_030248245.1 Trissonchulus sp. WLG1_4 | reverse complement strand
TCTTGTAGTTACTGGTTCAGTTACGTATTGCTTGGGGAAGGTCCCAGCGGGAGTAAATTTAGGCCAAACTTTGAAAAAATTGGCATTTCTTTGTGAAATTTTAAGCGATTTTTACCAGAAATTTACTCCAAAAATTGTTGAAAATCGAAGTATTCTTTTTAACAAAGAGGTGAAAATTGCGTTATTTTTTGAGGGGGAGGCAAAAATGATTTGACGCAGGGGAGGGGCGAGGGGTACCCAAAATTTTTGTGCTGTTACATGTATGGTTTTGACCAGGGTTTTGTTTAGACCAATTTGGTCAGCTAAATTACATAACGTGCCTAGCTGAATGCAATGTCGCTTTCCATATTTTATGAGGTTTAATACTTAATATGTTTATTATTCTGTTTTATGTTTTATGAGATTTTGTACATACTGTTTTAATGATTATTTTTGTAATTTTATTAGTTAAACTCTCAATAGTCACAAAATGTTTAGAGATGAAATTTGCTCAACGATATTTGTTTTCTGTATTTATCCTATAAAAAGTGTGAAAATTATTTGACTTGAAAAAAAAGTCTCAATAATGGCCTATGTAGAAATTTATTTTGACTTCATAATGTTTGAGACAAACTTTTAGAGCAAAACTTCAGTGTTGGTTTTGAGAACCCGCCCTTTTGTTACATATCACTCGTACGTTTGTAAGTACAAGTAATATTGTGAGCTATTCTGTTCTGCTAATTGTATATACTTCACAAATTCATTAATTTTATCAAAAAACTTTTAAAATTAAAATACGAAGATTAAAAGAAATCGAAAAAATAAATAAAGGAGACAAAATAAGAATCTACTAAAAACAACAGTTCAGTGACAGCAGTCGACCGAAAGGGAAGATACGTATGAAGCTGGGTTTAGCTTGGCAGACTAAAATGGCCTGAAAGCTCAATACCTAATACTTGAGGGTATATATAAGCTCAATATGATGAGGAGTGTGTTTATTGAATGTAACTTAAGCAGACACTGACCATAATACAGTACCCATCTGATATTAGTGTGTGTACAGTGCTTTTAGAGAGATCCTATGCTTAACATGGACGTCAGTATAATTAATTATAGATAAACTAACTAACACAATACGGAAAAATGCTGGAAATGAGATCTTATTAAATTTATTTTTCTCATTGTAAAAAGCACAAAAGTACAGGGTTTGATAAAATTAATGAATTTGTGAAGTATATACAATTAGCAGAACAGAATAGCTCACAATATTACTTGTACTTACAAACGTACGAGTGATATGTAACAAAAGGGCGGAAATTCAAAACCAACACTGAAGTTTTGCTCCCAAAAGTTTGTCTCAAACATTATGAAGTCAAAATAAATTTCTACATAGGCCATTATTGAGACTTTTTTTTTCAAGTCAAATAAATTTCAACACCCCTTTCTTTCACAGCAACAAATACAGAAAAGCAAATATGGTTTCAACAAAATTACTAATTCTTGGCTATTAAGTTAATGTGTGTAACTGGTAAAATCTGACTAGGATTAACCTAAACTCGATATATAATTAGACGGATTAAACCTCATTACATAACGACGTACGGTCTCAGTGTGTAATTTAGCTGACCAATATTAACGAAACCCCTGGTCAAATGTGAGCATTCGGTCGCCCTCTTGCGTCAAATCATTTTTGCCTCCCCCTACAAAAAATAACGCAATTTTCACCTTTTGACCAAAAAAGACAATTTTGACGAGATTTTTGAAATTGGTTTTCTGGCTGATCAAGTTGAGTTCACAAAATGCAATTTTTCAAAGTTTGGCCTAACTCCCCACTAAACCTGCCTTTCTTCCTGGCAGGACCCCAGCTCCCTCCTCATATCACAAATCAAATCACAACCTACGATATATAACTACGCTAATTCAATTACCAAGGTGTACATTACGGATGTTATGTATATACAATGATACATTGATACGTATCTTAGATGTAAGTCATACATGTAACAGGGTTCAAAATATACAGAACTTTCTGGTCAAATTTTGAAGACCCTCCGATCAACCTACGTAGAACAAAAGTGCACTCAATTTTGCACAATTGTAGACAAAATGCCATTTTCTATGTATAGTATTGCTCAAATTTTCGGGATCCTGTCTTTTGGACCACATATGTATGTTTTTGGGCCGGGGTCCACCCGCCCTAATACATGTATGGCTTAAATATAATATATATATATATATATATATATATATATATATATATATTTATATTTATACATACATATATACATACATATATATATATATATATATATATATATATATATATATATATATATATATATATATATATAGCCTATATATATATGTATATACATATATATGAAGCTGTACAGGAACTAGGAAGTATGTGTGAAGTTTATATAGGACAGGCCAGGGGCCTGTTGCTCAGGTTTACAAGTCTTACAATTGTAACAATTGTAAGTGCAAAATCATCTGATTTGTAATGAATTTATATGACGAATTCGTAACGAATCACCTGATTTTGCACTTACAATTGTTACAATTGTAAGATTTGTAAAGTTGAGCAACAGGCCCCAGACATTTGCAGTGTTGTGGAATGCGGGAACAAAACATGAACACCCCAAGTGCTGCAGCCCCCAGCATTTTTTAGTTTACTCACGTTTTGTAATCTGAAGCCACCACATCTATATTTTCAATCAGAGGCTCAACCTCAGTCCTGCGGCCGCTTGAAAGCCAATATGGCCAAAACAAACAAGGCCTGTTTAGTGTTTATGAAAGGGCTCGGGAGAGACCCCAGAGGGAGATGTGGTGACTCAGGAAGCGACCCAGAAATCCACGGGAGCAATCGGCGAGTAAGGGGGGAGGGTGGATGCGCTTGAAATCTTGAGAGGGTGTGTGCCCACTCTCTTGACAAGTGGATACCCCCTGCGTGCATCTATGAACCCTCTCGACTTGTCTTGTCACCCTTCGGATAATATTCAAGTCCTCAGAGCCGGAACAAGCCCAGGCCTGAACACCACCACAAGTGCACAAAAACTAACTAAACTCGGGGAAAACTGTCCTGATGATAGTTTTTGGCCATTTTTACAAACAGTGAAATTCAACTTAGACTTCAAATACAACGCAAAATGCAGCTTACATAAACCATTAGTAGGTGCAAACGGAGATTGCGGTTCTTCTTTATCACAACTCAATCTAAATTAACAAGTCTAGATTCAGATTCACGATTAATGATGCGTTACAGTTGTGTGGGAGAAAACAATTTAGGTTTTTGGGTGCTCCTACTATCCACGTCCATCTATTGTTTGCGATTCTTATAAAATTTGCCATTTAGCCAACTAGGGTAAACTCGGCCAATAAGGAACAACCGGGAGCATAGGGGTATTAAGGAACAACTTTTTTTAAATGGCCAGGTTTCGTCACGTGTTTAATATGTTTAAACGAGAGAATGTTTGGCTACAAAATAAGCTAGCAATCACCTCTGACGGTTGACGATACATAACGCTATGCTAACACAAAGATAAGTAACTGTTAAGTCGGCAGGTTTAGTGTTCCTTATTGGCCGAGTTTACCGTACTGCATGATTAAATTTTGATATCGACATCTTGTCTATGTAGACTCAGTCTACACCAAGCGTGCGACGATGAGCCTTGAGCTGCCCAGGTTTTCTGGATGACTCGTAATCAAATAGATTAATCCAGGACGAAAGTCCAGAGGGTTCCAAGTTAAATAGAAATTTTTCGTAACTTCCTCAATTTGCATTTGAATGGATGCACGATTTCAAAAACTAAAGGGGAGGGACCCCTGGGAAACAATAAATTTGGAGGGCGCCCACTCTCTCTCTAGATCTGCTACTGTTCGTAAAATTGTACCGACATCCTACATCTTGTACTATGCCGTAAAACGGCGCTCCGGGCGAGAGTCACGATTTTGGATCTCAACTTTTTTCGCACGGTTCTGCAAAAAAACAGGACAATCAGGTTATGCTACAGAACTATGCATAGCTTCCTTAAAAATAGATATAATCAGCAAAACTCACGGAAAACCTCGGAATGCGATATATCTTTTTAGTGTCCTAATCGCTTTGAGTAAACGTTGGCACGGAGGTAACCTATCATTCGTGGGATACTTATTGAATATGTAGGATATATTGAAAGTAGGTACTCGTCCAACTCCCAACATACGATGAGTTATCGCCTGCCGAAAGGGCGAGGCCTCAGTAATGACCATTACTGTAGCCTGAACAATTAAGGACCAGGACTTTCTAAAAATAAATTATCAACAAGCCCAATTTTCGGCAAAAACATTCAGTAAGCATTAAGTTGTAATTTTTAAGTACATTGGCCAGAGGCCATCGTAAACCTGTTGGGCAGCTTATGTCTAATTTTTAATGCATAAAACCAAAAACTAATATCAGCTCATTAGACTGCAAAACCTTCATAAGATTTCGTTTCACCGGCATGTATGAAGATTTTAGCAGTACCTAAATTGTCCAAAACTATGCTGTAGAGTGTACATATGCATCTTATGAAATAACTTTTAGTACACTGTTAGTGTATTGCAAGTCTACCTAAGCGAATGCTTCGAGCTTCACTGACCCAAAATGACATGACAAATGCATCCACGCGGTACTAGTGATTTTTCCGACAACAAGCAATTGCAGTTTGCACTATGTAATTCATGCATATTGTAATATGTGTAAGCTCTGAGGAAAGACGACAGCATCGTATGGTGGTTAGGTGTTACTCTGAATCCGAAGGCTGTAGGATCGATTCCTGAGAAAGAATTTTTTGGAAATTTTTTTACCATGCCTACGAAACGACGGAAATTACAAACCCAGTACACTTACACTGAAGCAAGCCAGCCAATCATTTAGATAATGTGCAGTTAAAATGCAGTAGACGGTTGCAATTTAACGGTGGCGGACGTGTAAAACATACTCCGCACATGAGCACTTTAACGTTAGCAGCACGCTAGGATTTCAAAATCAAAATTAAAGACCTGTTGGGCTGTGGCCCAACAGGAAAAACTACCGCCTATATAAAACAATGATCACAAAAAATAACATTAAAATGAAACGCAAAAACAGATGTAAATTGTCAAAATAAAAATCAAAAATTAGCCGAAACTCTAAAGAAAAATGGTTTTATTTAAAGTAATATCTAGGCGCATCTAGTGCAGTCAAACATTTTAATGGAAAGAACCATAAAACTTTAGCACGGGACTATATAAAGCAGGCGGTTGAAAGTTAAGACAGTTGACAAGACGGGCCCATAAAGTTGGTTCTCGGGGGAATAGTTTCAAGGGAGCATCTTGTAAATGGGATATTTAAGAAAAAGACATCACTAACGTGAGATCTTAATATAACTTTTTTTAAGCAATGACAATCTTTTTAAATTTCTCATCAGACCGAAACTAGTCTTTCAACTTTGCCTATTAAATTTCAAATCCAAAAAAATGCGCGTCTTAATGGTATTTTTGAGGCTGTTATTTTTTTTGCTAAAAAATGACCCATTTTTTCTGGACAGTATTCAGACCAAAACGTTTCACGATGACATTTATGCAAAACACGCTCGTTCCAAAAAATAGCTGACTAAACTATAAATTCTTTCCAGCAATACGTTATATGTCGTATTCTTCGTTCGACTCCTGTATTAAAAAAGTACAGCAAGTATGTAGTAGCAGAAGTCATGCCACTAAAATAAGTGGCGCATCAATTTTTGCTTGTAAAACACGAATAACTTGTCGGATATTGAGTTGTTTTAGTTAGTTCAAATTTCAATTTTGAAACTTTTCACTCGCATCCACTGCTTACAGACTTGTTTGTTTAGTCACTTATGTCAAAGTTTAGGTAGATTTACAATATTTTGTGCAGTACTAGGCTGCATATGTGATAGATACTCATCGAAAAAATCACGGTTGACTTTATAGACGCTTTTTTTAGTTAAACATGAGGAATAATTTTAATATAATCCGTTTAATCCGTTCGGGAAAAATTTGCCCAAGATTGGTCTAACAGCTGACACAAACGTGACAATTTCCTTCAACTAAATTTCCGTGATCGTCTAGCCTAGATTCAAGTTAATGATTGCGGCTTACAGATTTCCTTTTCAGCTATTTAGCTGCTAAGCGTAATTAAAACTGTTTACGATTAAAGTCTGAAACTTCATTCAAGATTTTAATTACATGTCTTGTGTTCTTAACTGATGCTTAAGCTGAATGAGTTCTGAAGTAGCGCGGATTAAATAAAGTGATTTATTTTAGCAGATGCTGCTTATGTGTCTTATAAGGTCATAAGCAGGAGTACATAACAGAAAGAGTATGACACTTTTCCATACTCCAGCTAAACGGTCAGACCGATGCTTCACAGTATTTTACAGTACGGGAGACTGCTTATTTGTAATAAAGCTTTATTTTTTGAGCTTGATTATCCTACAGCTGTTTTTAGAATAGGAAACGTTTCAGACTTTTTCAACTGCACAGACTTTTTATCAAGATATTTCAGTTTTACTCAATTAACATTAAGATATCTACAGTTCAGAGAAATCACGAAGCAATGATGAAAACTAAGATGCCTAACTGCGAGTTTTTATGGCTTGTTTAATTTAAGTTTGAGCTCAAGTTTGCTTTCTTTGACTTCAAAGATGAAAAAATTGTGACTTTTAGTAGAGATTAATTTAATTTCAAGTGTGCGCAGAACCTTTTACAATTTTCCTTTTCTAAATCGTCCAATTTCATTAGTCTCCGAATCAGTGAGCCGTAGTTCATTTTGATTACTTGAGTTGGGATGCGACGCTCATCTACTCAACTCAGAATCGCTCCATTAAACTTTACTAGTCATTTTTGCGCAAACATTCTTTCACTTTTTGTAATCCTCTTTGCGTCTCTGTTTACTAAATTTCTTTAGACTACTAATCCAACTACTTTTTGTGCTACTTTTCTGAATTTGTATCACTTTTTAGTAGGTTAGCAGTATTTTGTAAGAAAATTTTGTTATGTTGCGTTCTATGACAGGAACAAGTAAAATTGCAATTTACCTATTTGCTTCTCAGTGGCAGTCGATTGAATACTAAAGCCTGATCAGTAATTACTAAATCCTGAGCCAAAACAAATGATGTGATTTTTTTACTACTCGATGTATATACTCTTGATGCTTACAATTTCTTCTTTTCGTAATGAAATCGCGTGTTTCTTTTTGTATCGGGATCCAGAATTTTTTGATGAGACTTTAACTTGAATAGTTTACCACGAATGCAAAGCAGTTACTTGCCGTACTTTTGATGGCTAAAATTTGTTATTTTCGTAATGAAATCACATGTTTTGTTTCGTCTCAATCAGTGTTCTACATTTTGCGGTCTGACTTCAATTTAAATGTCATTTTATATACAAATAAGCAAAAAATGCTTCTATTCATATATATGCTTTTAATTTGTTAATTTATTTTTGGTTTGTTAATTTCTTTTTCATCAGCAATACCTACTTAATTGTAGCATATGAAGTAATTCACAACCACAACGTCTTGTTTGGAAGGGTACGGAGGTAATCAAGACAAGACCTGATACCTCTAGTCTTGGTACAGCTGAACCAATCAATATGCACATTGACAATTCCAAAGAATTGTAGAGAGAGGAGCGCCATTAGGCTCGATTCATACTTTCATCCGTATGTCCGTTCAGCCTGCAGAATGACGTCACTAGCAGCCTAGTGCAGTGGATGAGCCAGTGCATGTGACGTCATTATTTTGTTATTTTGCCGGCTGAACGGACATATGGATGTAAGTATAAATCGAGCCTTATTAACCTTTTTGCTACTCGATGTAACAGAAAGATGGACATTTTTGAAGAAATGAAAGAAGTGAAATCAATCTAAAAAGGGAGATAAACTAACCCTTTATTTTTTGAGGGGGAAGGGAAACCGATCTCATCGGTGTTAACTCAAAGAATAAAAAATGAGTGATTTTGGGAAATTGCGGGAAAACGAGTGATTCCACACGCTATATTGGCATATATATAGCGCCTTTCCATTTCGAGATAAAACAAAAAAGTTTGCTACAGCACGGAGACAAATTAGTTTTGTTTGTTGGAAAAATTGATTTGAAAGTTCGTCTTAATCATCTGATGCAGCTTCATTGTCTGCTAACTGAATTATTGATAAGAAAGCTGTCCCATTTCTTAATCAACTTTTCGGGTTGCTTGAGAATATCTAGCACTATTTCTCACAAGGCGCGTATAACTTTTGTTCAACTTATCTGTTAAGTTGTCTGTTTATCCGTAAGCTTAGGTATCTCATTTAACTAAATTTTTGCATACACTATTCTAAAAATTATATACTCTAAGGCTGATTTTAGCACGTAGTTTTGAAGTTGTTTTAAGCACTTTTAGCCATTACAAAATTGCGCACAAATTCGATTAAGTTTACTTCTCTCACTAATTTGATAATAGTATATTTGGAGAGGTTTCAAGTATCACGCAAGCTGATTAGATTGTGATAAATTATGTTATGGTGCGTTTATCTGAAGAGTGCTACACTTGGTTTCGAGCTGATTCATACCTTTAGTAGAGTATACAATAAATACGGCGTAATTTTTGTCAAATGTCCGCATATTGTCCATTAATTTTCATCACTAACCGTTTCATATTTGTGTTGTAAGGTTTGAAGCATATATAAAGGGTAGTTAGTCAAATTATTAAAATTTAAATTATCATTCAATTTCAAAAAATTTAAAATACCTAACTAAAACTGACTTTAGTAACCCGGTCGGATATTCATATCTTACATGGGATGTTCGCCACCATTAAAAACTCCTCATTACTGTAACGTATATAAGTACATACCTAGTTTAAAACTTAAAACATGCAATTTAAAATTAAAAAATTAAACGAAACGTAAATTTTCCAGAATCACTTTGAAAAATTGTATACAAAATTTCTTGTTTTGAGATCAGGAACTACTCTAAACAGCTTTTTTATGAATGCAAAATTGCATTAACATTTACCTAGCCTATTTGTTTGTCATAAAAGGTAACACAAGCTGCATGAAATCTATATTCAACGATTCACGCCACTGATTTTGCAAAATCGTTTTTCCGTGTATATGGCTTTTTTCGAAACACACACTTTTTTGTCCAATGCTTGCATTTAAAGCAGGCATAGAAAAGTCTGATTTAGGCTATGTATCAACTGTCGTTCAGTTACAAAATGTAGCTTAAGTTTGCTGGCGACATTACCGTCGTTAAATTTCATAATTTTTTCAAAAGTTTATTTCAAGGACATCTTATCTAGGTTCTTCAAGTTCAAATTTTTTGATCGATTATGGACTAGGAAACTTATGTACCATATGTGGCGTCATCTGTTAAACTTGGCGGCTAAAGGGCTAGGTCAAGGAAGGTGGGCTTTCTATGTATTTATTTACAACAATCAGTAATGAGTTGGAAACTTTTTTGCCATGCACTAAACAATTGAAACATGAATACGTATACCGAAGAGTAAATAGGGAGAGTATGACACTCTCTTCCTTATTATAGCTAACCGGCCGGAACGATGCTCCGGCCGAAATAGCCTTTTTACGCCTTGATTTAAGGGCGGGGGCTAGTTTAGTCAGACTCATAGTATCCTTTTATTAAAAATAATTCAAGAATGAAAATATTTTACAAAGATTATAGAAAGGGACATTTTTTGACTTTTAACAATTGAAACTAGGTAAATTAACCTTTTATAAAATTCACGCAATATGTAATTGTAGCTTACAAAAGAAAGCTCGCTGGAAATATGCAGCAAAGAAATTCCAAAAATGCTGGATAATAACTTTGCTTTTTTGCGATAAAATCATGAGAAATTTGCAATTTGGACAATAGATTAGTTTATTTTCGTATTTTATAGCTTTCGTGTAACTCACGTTTTTTTCAAAAACGTGCTTTTACGCAACATTTTTTGTAACTTTACAATGTTATATCTATAAATTTATGGAAATCAAATATAATTTTACAAAAGTTTACAAAAGGCATACAATTTTTGCCTTTTGGTATCGTACAACATTTTTTATATATCAATTTTCATTCAAGCAACTGTCCATTAGAAACAGTTTTCGATTTTTGAATGCGCAAAAAGAACTTAATGTAGGTATTGCTAAACCCTACCTTATATTATATGATTCTCAAAATTTCGCATGCAAAAATTGGTTCTACATAATTATGTCTCTAAAATATGTATATGGCAATATGGCAATATGCAAAAAATTATATGGCAATATGGCGTATGCAATATTATATATTTTCAACTCTAAAGTTTTCACGATAATTAAACAGGGGGTTTACCCACTTTACTCCTTACCTATTTCACCAATTTCCTGACGAACCGTTTATATCTATCAGTCAATTCTTTTTATACATGCAATTCTAACTTCAAATCACTAGTTTCCTTTCAAACTATTTCCTTTTCACCAAGCTCGTAAAGCCATGTTTAGTTTAAACGCAGTCTAAGTCTAACACGTGATCCCATGAAATATGAACAGAGTTTGACTCAAATGCCATTCTCTCGTCTTCCGCTCCGACAGGCTAGACGACAGACTTGGACATTTAAGCAGAAACGATACATTATTTATCAGTTAAGCCACATTAGGATGTAGGAAGTTAAAGTTTGTGGCTAGTTTTCTGTTTGGTGATATTTGTGAGCCAGTTTCGGCAACATTACCACCTAATACTGTAATGCATGGTTCACACCAAACGATAGAGAGAAAAATGTTCTTGTCTTTGTGTTTTCGGGTAGCCAAGCATTTACTTACCTGTTACCTCACCTATAGTTGATATTTGCAAATATGAAGTGACACATGTTTTTCCTTAGCCTATTAAATCATTAAGCCTGATTTGATACGACGGCCAAAATCACTTAACGTCTTCATTTCAGGGATAACCTTCCCCTCTGATTTCAAAATGTTTGTTAGTGAACTAAGGGGATCCAATTTTTTCGGTGCAGCTGGGCCAATTGTAACAATTATACGTTCACAATTGTTGCAATTGTAAGACTTGTACTGTTCTGCAACAGGCCCCTGAAGCCTGAAGCAGTGTTTTTAGTTGTGTTTTTCAGTAACGATTTTTTTAGAATGCCGCAGATATGAGAAGACCGGTGACTAGTGGCGGAGGCTAGTCCCACAATGCGGCCCCAGGCCTGGCCCCTCCTTCTCCTTCTGTCCTGGCCCCCTCCCCTTCAAGCCCACAAATGGGACCAATACCACAACCACCAACAAATGGTGGACTTTTTGCATAATCTTCACGCACAGTATCCAAATACAAGCTATTTGTACAGTATTGGAAATTCGGTTCAAGGTGAAGCTTGGTATATTTGATTTTTTATTTAGATTAAAGTTGCTGAAACCTAAACTGAGTTTAAGGTTGAACACCGTTTGTGTTCTCTATTTGTGTTTATAAGTTAAGCGACGCCATAGGCTACAACCGTTCTATGTATGCAGACTTTAAAAGGTTTAAACGTTGCACTAATTTTAATGGGATTTATTTTTATTCCTCAACAAACCGAGACATTTTTATATTTTACGGATAGGAAAATAAAGCGTTGACGTAAAAAATTATTAAAATGCTTGTTTAAACTTTTACTCGAAATCGAGAGTCTGGACCAAACACAGAGTTGAAACGGTTGCCAGGATTCGCAGTTGATTGCTGCATTAATTTTCCCTTTAACGTCTGCTTTGTTTTTAGATCGCCAACTGTTGGTGATAGCAATTTCTGCCGAAAAACCAGGGGAACATGTTTTGGGACGACCAGAAGTGAAATATGTCGCCAATATACATGGAGATGAGGTTTATACATAATTTAAATTTATTTGTTTAAACACTGAAAAAAGTTCGTAAAACTTACGTAACGTAATGTACATACAGCCGACAGCCGTATTAATAAATTCAGAATAACTAGACACGAGGCAGGTAATATAAATTCAGCTAAAGGAAAAGGTAGCCCTGGACATACCTAACGTCCTTTCATTCCGTTTGTTCATTCATTACCGTTTGTTGGTCTTAGAAGGCAGGGGTAACGACTAACGAGTAACGATTAGGTATGCACAGCCGTGAATGGAAAGGAAGATTTACAATACAAATATTCCGCACGGACAAACAGCATAAAAAATTTGGAAAAACCTTTCACCTTGGTTGGAACTTGGACCCCCTTTCCCCTACGAACGACACAAGTTACCTGTAGGATTATGTACATACTGTTTCTTACCAAAAAAAATAAAATTTTGACAAATTGACTACTTTTGGCAAACATTTAGGTAAAATAGTTTAAACATTATCAAAACTGTGACCATTTCTTAAGTTCTCAGTACAGAAAAGTTTGTTTAAATACTCACACTAGAGAGATTTTATCCGAACATTTTGCTAATGCCGGGATCGTCTTCTCCTCTTTTACCACCTGACGGGATCAGTATTGCATTATTTTTCAGAGCGTGGGCCGTGAAATGTTACTCCGCCTTGCGCATGATCTGCTTAGCAGCAACCATTCAGACGTTCACCAACTCCTGAAACATGCCCGCGTGCATCTGTTGCCGTCCATGAACCCCGATGGATTCGAAATGTCTATCGCAAAGTGCTACTCGGCGTTTGGCAGGTGAAATAAAACATTGAAAATTGTTGGATACTTGAATATATACATGTATCTCGGTGACGAGGTAGCAGTTAGGTTATATTATTTAGGTATTGTAGATTGTAGAACATATGGAAACAAAGGAGAAGGTAGAAAAACGTTCAAAACTGAATGAAACCAAGTTATTGTTCAAGCGTACAAACTTAACCCAATCAATTCATTTAGAGTTCAGCTCAAACGCAACTTACGTTATGTAAACTTTGGGCTGTCTAGTCCACCGTATGTTTTTTAGAGAAAATGCCAACGATGTTGATCTGAATCGAAATTTCCCGGACGAACGGCGTCGCGATTCTAGTTTGCGTCTGGAACCAGAAACTATGGCTGTGATAAAATGGCTTGACGATATTCCCTTCCTTTTATCAGGCAGCATCCACGGGGGTGCTCTAGTGGTCAACTATCCCTACGATACTTGGAGAGACTCGGCCAATCAAACTAGTGCGTTTCCATCAACTTCAACCTTTTATCGTTAAACAAAGCCCGGTTCATACTTGTCCGTAAGAATCTTCGTTCTTCCGAAACCAAAAACGTTGCCCAATTGCTGCGAAAACAGTGAAAAACACTGTTGAATTTTTGACAACTAAACGGCTTATTTGTTAGTCACGTGAGTAAGATTTAATGAGGGAAAAAAGACATGACACATTTTGTAAACTTTAGAGAGAAACACGAGAGGACGTGGACTCATTATGAATTATCTCAGTTATCATCAGCCTAAGCCTAAGACTCAGCTAATCTAAGTAATTCCTCAAAACTCATACTTTTAGATACTAAAGGTAGGTAGTGGTATTAATCAGATTTAAGTTCAACATTTTTAGGTCAGTGTGTGCTGATCATAGACGGATAGTGACCTTTGTGTAACGTGCTTTTTCAACGAGTCAAAAAAAACACAAAAATGCGATCGCATTAGGTACACAAATTGAACTGATCTGCGAATAATTTCAGGATCTGCTCGACACAAACGAAGTCACAAGTGGATGGCCATTTATAGCGCTAGTCCAGACGATGATGTATTTCGCCACATTTCTTTCGCCTACGCCAAAACCCATCCGGAACTGGACCCGGCCTTGCCCATGCCCGATCGCGAGGGTTGTAATAAGCATTTTTCAAAAGGCATTATCAACGGAAACGCTTGGTATTCCGTTGTTGGTATGCTACTAGAGTTTTGAAATTTTCCTAAATCTTAGAGTAAAATTATAATAGACTACCGATTATACTGCCGTCAACTTTGAGTTTTGACCAATGACCAAGTATAAAATCGCTTCACTTATTCATGCATGTTCCGTAATCATAGTTTGTAGGTACTTTTCCGTGTCCATAAGCTTTTTTACGGACTTAAAAGAAAATGGAGAATTTGTATGTTTGGCCTATGTTAACAGCGATCCATTTTTCTGCGAAAGCTGGTCAAACTTTTTTCTTACGGACAAACAGGTCCCTTACGGACATGTATGAACTCGGCCAAGACTGTTGATTTGTCCGTAAATTAGAGTGTTAATTAAGTGCTGCAGCTGGTTTACTCTGCAAGCTAACGAGTAGATATTTATAGCTGATTAATTACCCAACTATTATTCACAACCGAACATAGAGCTGATTAATTACCCAACAGATATTATTCACAACCGAACATAGATATCACTGTATATATATATTTAGGCAGTATGCAGGACTATAATTATTTGCGCGCTGGCGTGCTTGAAGTGACCATCGAAATGTCCTGCTGTAAATACCCGCCGGCCGATCAGTTGCCCGAGTTCTGGCACAAAAACAAACGATCACTCATTCATTACCTTCTGCAGGTCAATAGAGGTAAGAACAAAACACTTTGCGGTCATCGGAAAGAGTTAAGTGAAATCTGTGACGAGGTTCTATAGGTTTCAAAATCCTGTGGGGCGGTTTTCTAAAAACTGTGTGGGCGGCCTCCGACAGCTATCTAAACTGCTTTCACATAGCCATGCGAAACCGTTATGTAACGTCTCTTCTCTTGACAAAACTCTTTAGATTATCTACGAGCACTAGCTCTGTTCCTACCAAAAGCGCATTCTTTCAAAAAATGTGCGGAGTACATCAAACGCATAACGCAATGCTCAGCTCCTTCCCTCCAATTGAGATTAACAGACACCGAATTTGTTCACGTTTAAAAAGTAACATAGGGGAAGTATGCCATATATGGGCAGTTGCCTAATTTGGGCACTAACTGCAATTTCATACGTAGATTAAATTCCACGTGATTTTTTAAACCAATCCGATTGTACCATTAAAAAATACGTGATCTCTTTGTCATGTGACCCCAAATTTCTAACCAATCACTGCCAACAGAATTAGCAGTCCCAAGTTATTTAATTGTGTTCAAGCTTGAAGATCGGTTTTTTTGTATTTTGGCTTTGTGAAAGATCATGTTTGATGTGTGGATTTTTTGCAAGAAGATAAAATTGAGAGACGGTAACGTGCACTCTTATGTAATCAATATCGTAGATTATGTTTTTACAGTTTTCGAATAGCGATTTGGTGGCAGGAACTGAAGAATTTTCCTATTCCCAAACTGCTTCGAATTTTTACGAAGTTTCCTAATATGAGCACACACCAAAATTTTGGTATCCTATTATGGGCAGTGGTTTCTTAACTTGAGCATACATGGCACTTGGCATACTTGGCATACTTCCCCTACTACTGTATTTCAAGTCCACTTGCTTCTGTCCAAATTCTTGAATGAAGCTACTCGACAAGTATGTACTTCATTTCAGGTATACGTGGTCGAGTACTAAACGAAAACGGAGAAGGCGTAGTGACCGAGCTATATATAAAGTACAGAAGCATCCCATTTAGTTCCACTAAAGATGGGGAGTTCTGGAGAATACTACTGCCTGGAAACTATACCTTGCAGGTGTTTACTTCGAGTGTGTTCGGCGCAATCCTTCAGCAAATAGATTGAGATCAACTGAATTGGACTAAATTTAGATGCTTCTAGAGGCCTGCATCACGGCCCGCGGCCCGGCCCGGCCCAGCCCGGCCCGCGGGCCGGGCCGGGCCGGGCTTGGCTCAATAGCCAACGGGCCGGGCCGGGCCGCGGGCCGAAAGCGGACGGGCCGGGCCGGGCCACGGGCCTGACTTTGCGGAACGAAAAATTTCCGATACGTCTCCAGTTGACGAAATAGGGCCTAAAAATTAAAAATTCTCTATTTTTTGCTGGGGGCTGCCGCCCCCAGACCCCTGCACTCTGTGGGTTAATATTCCTTGTTATTATTTTTCAGCAAAGCTAATGCATGTACACACGAGAACATTATGCTGCATCTAGTGGTGTAACGTTCCCACCTTTTGTTTTAATTTTTCTGTTAGAAAAAATTTCAGATACGTCTCCAGTTGACCAAATTCGGTCTAAAAATTGCATTCTCAAAAAATTCTAAAAATCTCCAATTTTATCTCTATGGGCTGCCGCCGCCATACCCCTACGGCCTGCAACTTGGTGGCTGTAGTGGTCTTGTGTTTGTAATGCTTTAAGTGTTAAAATTGATAAAAAGTGCATTTTAACCAATTACAAAGAAATGGTAAGGTCATTCCACCACATTTTTTTCTGGGTACGCCATTGGTGCGAGTAACACTACTTGAAAATGCAATATGAGGAGTCTACGGACAACTGACCTTTTTTCCTGCCAACGGGCCGGGCCGACAGACGACTCTGAACGGGCCGGGCCGGGCCGGGCCTGAAAATGGTCCTAACGGGCCGGGCCGGGCCGGGCCGACGACGGAAGGCAACGGGCCGGGCCGGGCCACGGGCCGAAAAAATAGGCCCGTGCAGGCCTCTAGATGCTTCAACGAAAGCGAAAGAATATTCAAATGTGTAGTATACACAGAACCGGCTGAAACCATAGAACCTGGTTCATTACTTGTCTTTGTCCCTAAGCGATTCAAAGAAAACTACCTGGAATGGTATTTTCACGAATATTGTTTTCAAACCATTTAGTCGGAGCATCATACACTCGAATCCTGAACTAATCCCTAACTTGAAATAATTCAGGGTATTTTAATTTCAGATAACAAACGGAACAACTGACGAGCTGTTGCTAGAACTACCCGTGACGGTCCCTCAAAAGGGCTACTCAGAATATACTGTGACACTGCCCCCCATATTGACCGCTAGAGCTCACCTCAATGCCCTTTCCCATACCCTATACTCCATTGTTATGGTGGTTATCTTGATTCAGTACTTGCCCATACATTGTTGACCAAAATTTGATATGATTACTAAAACAAAAACTTTAGTGTTTTGTTATCGATTTTCGGAAACAAAACTTCTCAGTTGGATTTCGATGTTGGTTGACATTTTTATTGTTGACGGTGGAGTTAGCTACTCAACGGATTACTAAAATCAGTGGGATTGTTACTTATCTTAAAATTTCATAGTAAAAATGCTTCAGCTTTAATCATACTATATGCCTGTATCTTTGCCAGAAAGTTAGGGACCATTTCATTAACGGATTAACCGAACTTAAACTTGTAGAAACCATCGTTAATTTGAAACTATGCACATTATGCGTATATATCAATTTTAAACTATGCACATTATGCGTATATATCAATTTTAAACTATGCACATTATGCGTATATATCTGTGTTACAATATGCAACAATTTTTGATAAAGCAGGCAGAAATAATTTTGAAAAAGTTCGTTTAATCCGTTGTAAACATAGGCTTTAGTCACAAAGCCTAAAGGTAATTGTATTATCAGCGTCGCGTTATCTTATTGACATTTTGTTAACACTGATGTCATATCACGTGCCATGAAAAATAAATATTGTACAAATGTTTGAAGACTTATAAAACTGCCTGGGCAGCTATGTGCGCTTTTTCAACGTCAACGTAATTCTTAACCACTACTCCAAGCTGTTACCAGTTTCGTATGAAAAAGTTGCATCAGCAAAAAAAACTTATCAACTGAATTTTTGCCCAAAATTATTCGAGCGCACCTACAATGTCTCCTATTGTAATATGTAATATATAACTCGAAACACTTCCACATTTTCAAATAATAATGTATTATTAAAAGGGCTACAGATTAAAAGCAATAAATATAAATAGAAAATCAACTAACAATCACATACAACCCGCAATTAAAAATACACTACTGATAAGACTACTTTTCAACTCCTTAGTCTGCATACTTTAAGCAGTATATCAATATATGTGGTAGAGTCAATGTAGCCCCATAGCGTTTTGGTATATAAAGACCAGAGTGCAATTGCAGCGCGAGCATATTTCGCGGCGTACTGGCGTATCCGGAATATATTCAATGATTTTGCAGCGTTTTCAACTTTTGAAATCAAAAATATAAAAGGAATAAATTTGAAAAAATAGCTTCAAATTACTTTTGGTCAATAGAAAATAGATATAATAACAGTCAAAGACTAACAAGCAACACACTGTTAATTGAATACAAAGTAGTTCAAAATCAACCTTCTAAACAGAAATATACAAACGACTATATAATTCTGTTACAATACTACAATTAAAAAGTAAAAATAAGCGAATAAAATACATATAGAATGGGCTATACATAATTCGCCCAAGGTTTTGAAACATGTTTAATTTTGAAAAAATTCAAAACTAACTAAAGCTCATGAAGAAATTTTAGGTATTTTAATAGTACACAGATGCAAAACAGCTAAGCCCGGTTAATACTCGTCATTGTCCTTGTCCCTATCGTTTTGTCCCTAAGCGATTCCAAGAAAACTACATGGCCAATTGATTAAATTTTTTCCACTAAAAAAGTAGATGTCACTTCCATACTGCATAGACAAAATTAGCCAAAGCGCTTGTGTCAATTTTTCACAGCAGCCGACCAAATTTTGTCCTTGTCCCTGTCGCTGTGTCCTTTAAGGACAAGTATGAACCAGGCTTAAATGACAAAATCCGAAAAAAAGTTTTAAAGCTCCGTAATCCGTATCCCAAGGTTCTTCAATAAATGAGCAGACAGCTATGTATTTCTTACAACTGCAACCTTTAAACTTGTTTCACACGAGATGGATTTTCCAGCAGATTCCCACGAATCCCCCCACTTATCAGACTTTTTTCAAACTTATTCTAATATTCTGCAAAAAGACGTAAAGAAAGCAAAACAGTGCCTAAGGCAAAGCCTTTGATAAAACATTGATCAAGTACTTAACATAATATTATATAAACGCTTTCAAAAATTTATAAATTTACCTGATACTGATAATTTTCGATAAAATTCAATCAACAACAGGACAAATCAGCTAGAAACTGAGCAGAAAAAAAGCATACAAATTACCAAAGCATACCAATTACAAAGAGATCGCAAAAAAAAGATCCTCATGGCTCGACCCTTTCAAATCAACTTCGTGTGAAACAGGTTTTCCGACACTTTGAGCAGAGTGCAAAAGCCAGTCTCAAACTCACCAGTATGTCACGACAACACAAATTCAAAACAGATTTAATTTTTTTAAAATTTCATGTGAGTTTCGGCCTTGGAGCTTTGTCTAAATTGTGTAGCGGGAAATTTCAGCTTTCTACTTCAATCCTGCATCGTGCAGTATAATGACTGAATTACAATCTGATCCGCCAAGTCAAATTTTGAGCCCACGACCGTACCTGGGCAGGTAGCCGGTTCTGGGGGGAGGGCTGAGCCACCGGGAGGGGGGTTCGGTGCTAAGCAACGTTCCCACCTATTTTTGCTTAGTGAGCCACCATTTTTCCTTCCTGACCCAACGAATTTTGCTGTCGTGGTCATCTTTCAAAAATCCTGGGGGGGGGGGCGAAGTTATATACCCCACGCCCATTTATACCCACGACCCTGGTTCAGCACGGCAAAACTGTCTTTTAGCATTTCACCCGTAATGTCAACTGCACATTATTATTGTAACAGCAGTTCTATGAACAATCAGTTGATTAGTAATAAAATTCTACAATGAATTTATTACGAATCACCTGATTTTGCACTGTATTGTTACAATTGTAAGACTTGTAATATCCAGCAGCAAACCCTAGAACACGATTTTTCATCATTTACCAGAAAAAAAAACGCATGAATGGCAGCATACGCTAAGACTAGGAGATGAGATGATTAACAACAAAATAGGTAAACATATAGACTGAGCAACAAACACTACATATCTACGTCATTAGGTTTTTATATAAATTTGGACGAAAAAGTAATATACAGGTTAGTTCTAATTCCTAGAAAAACGGAAAAGTATCAGTAAACTGGAAAAAACTATAGGTTAGCCACTGACTTTGTTGCAGAAGCTCTAATCTGACACTGCATTACAGCCCATACGTCAAGTTAATCATAGTGACAGACTGAAAACAAAATTAACGCAGACATTTTTACGGACATGATAAGGATTTCGTATTTACGCCTATAAACAATAATAATTTGCCTAAAAGTATTACTTTAATGATTGCGAATATTTAGAATATGGTTACTTAAAAAAATGTCAAAGAATCGTTTTAAGCCGTGAATTTCATCCGCAAAAAATATCTAAGTCTGGTTCTAAAGTCGAAAAATACCAAATATTGTATTAATGGGGTAGTGTCGCGAAAGCAGTCGATTTTGCGCGACTGTAAAACATGTTCAGCAAAATGTTAGAAATTGTTCTTTCTATATTTTAAAAATCTGCGAAAAAACAAATTATTTTGCCAAGTTTCAGCAAAATTGGTGCAGCATATAGTTTGCAATAATGTCTCAAAGTCGGAAAAATGACGAAAAAAAACCTATTCACATTCCATTTTTTAGTCACATTTATCAATTTTTCTCTTCAGTTTTTTTACACAGACTAATAGCACATATATTGTAGTTTATGCACACAAAATTTAGTGCAGATTACTGCAGCGGCTGTGGAGTAATACTAGTTTGAACTGTGAAGGTGTACTTAAACTGTAAAATAGTAGCAGCAATAATGATAAATTGTGGAAAATCTAGACGCTTATTTTCAAATCAGAAGAAAAACGAACCTTCGATTTTCTTTTTTCTTATTTGTCGCAAAAAATTGTGCGTCCACACATTATGTGTACTTCACAAGCTGGCCAATCTGATATCTGGCTTGATTTTTCGAACTTTTATGTCCCTATTGTGTGATGTCTGGCTTACAAATGACGATTGGTCCAAGATATTTGTCAATATTGATAGTGTGATGTCTGGCAGTAATTATTTGATACCATACAGCGTTGGACTAGCTTCTCATTGCATGTACTACTTCAAAACAAAAAGTTCTATTTTCACAGCCTATGAGCAAAACCGGTTTCGCGAC
>JASANF010004299.1:0-13082 GCA_030248245.1 Trissonchulus sp. WLG1_4 | reverse complement strand
AACAGGTGTAAAACACACTCCGCACATTAACACTTTAACGCTAGAACAGTGTTAAGATACCAGAATCGAAAATTAAAGACCTGTTGGGCTGTGACCCAACAGGAATAAACACTGTTTTCTCTACCAAAATATGTCAACACGGCATTTTTAAGCACATATAACGAACTTATTTTACATTAAGACATTCATAACTATTACGATATCTTTTTCCCCGTCTTCAACCGGTACCGAAACCTCTTGAAATTACACAATTAAAAAGAGGGGTCTCTGAGCTTTCAAATGATGTATATATTGCAATCACTAAAATGGTGATGGCAGTCCAAAGTTACTAGCGAAAACGTCTTTTTAACGCAGCTGCGATGTGAGCTATTTATTCATTAGTACTAATAATTAGTACTAATGGTACTGATAACTAATAATTGAGCGATAAAAAATTATATGGAACGCTCATTATTAGAACTAATGGAAAAACCACTAATTACTAATTATTAGTAATTTTCCTTGCTTAATGAAACCGGGCCCAGACAGGTCCTTCACCCCCCCCAGATTGCGTTGAGGGTAGCTCACGAAGCAAAAATCGGTGGCTCGCGAAGGAAAAATGGCCCGGAAGACCTGCTCCGCACCCCCCCCCCCCCCTAGAATTCGGTAGCTCCCTCAGAAGTCGGTAGCTCCCCTAGAACTCGGTAGCTGCCCACGTATGGTTATGATCGGACACCAGTTCATTACGGTAAAAAATCAACTCAAGGTTGGTGAGAAAATGAGTGCGACGGATTCGTAAACAAACTTGAGCTTGCTTAAGGGGGTAATTGCGTTTTTAGGTGTTTTTTTAAACAACCATAACTGCACTTAACCTCAACAAAAACTAGAGCGGTCTTTTTTACATTTTTTTACACCTTCTAGCTTTAAAAAATTATATTTAAAAGCAGATTATCTTTTGCAATTTACTGCTGCTATCATTTGAATACACCCCATCAGCGGTTTTTTGACAAATTTTTGCGCCACAGTTATGAAACTCAAGATCAACCAACAACTACTAAACTTTTTGCAGTTATGCACTGACATAATATCCCCACCCGTTTTTTTGATATAGTTGATAAGTCGTTTCTACGTTGAGAAAAATGACATTTTCGTGCAAAAATCACGTAATTTGACTTTTCTCTAAAATTTTCAAAAATCCATAACACCGACTCTACAAACTATTTTTTAAAAGGGAAAAAAACGGTGGGGATATTTTCCTAAAGATAATGTGGTTAAAGTTTCGAAGCCGTAGTCCGTTTTTAGCTTGAGTTCTGTGGGCGCAAAAATTACACTGAAATGTCAAAAACCACGAAAACGACATTACCCCCTTAAGTGACTGGACAATATTATAGCTAATCAGAAACTGTACAGAACTGGTTAAAAAAGCTTGATAATTACATATTTATTTAAAAGAAGACTAACTAACGGCACGCTGTTGCATTTTTGCCCTCCTAATTCTAATCATACAAGTCATTATACTCATATGCTGCTGTAGACAATGCAAATATATGTAGTCTGCCCACAGCGCAAATTTGCCGTAGGGCGATTGCACTAATTTGAAAACAACTAACACTAACCATCATCCAGGACAAAATGACACGTTTGCGGCCCTTGCTTTGTATTTCTTTTCCTTCGGATTCGGCGACAACGGTGTTTTCTAAAAAGATTCACTAAAATATACACATATTATTATATACCATATAATAAAGCTGTAAATTCAGATGTGACAAATAAATATAAAACATAATGCGTTGAAGTATTCGTTTAATGCAGTTGAGGGGGATAGCGGACCTTGTATGTTTTTGAGCAGAACACCTTAGGGAAAGCATTCTTGCTTCAAAAATTCCTGTTTGATTTTTTGTATTTTCTGGGATACGACCACACATGTGCAGCTAATCTGGGAGTCTTTACTGGTCAAACAACAACTACGAGTTGTATCAATCGTAACATATATATATCAGCTATTAGTCAGATCGTATCTCACATTATATATCTATGATACAGTATAAGTACACAGGTATATGCTTCACAGACACATCAATGTGCAGCTAATCTGGGGGGGGGGTGAGCTACGCGAATTTTTGCTCGTTTAGAGGGGGGGGTTAAAAACGAATAGCGGGGTCGGGTTGAGGGGGAGCAATCACCCCCATGTATAGATACGACCCCTTGGAATATGGGACGTCACGTCAGTGAGGAACGTTGTCGCAAATTTTATCTATTTATTTTATATATCTCTGGTAATTCAAATTTGTGAATAGGAGTTCTATAACAAAATGATTCCCTCAAGGTGCTCTGCTCTAAAAAATAGGTCCATTATTATTCCCCCCCCCCCCTCTGCACTAGATTCGAAGCCTTTGATTGGTCAACTATCAATGTCTATTGACATAACAGTCATTAACAAATAACTACCGGGGATGATGGCACGACAGCGGAGCCACCAAAGAAGCGTCTGATATCCTACAACAGACAAAACAGTATATATATTACATACGCACAAAGCCTTATTAAAAATATTGTAATTTACACTCTTCTTCTTCTTCTTTTTCAGCGGTTCGGTGTGTTTCACCATATCCCCGTCCGCTTTATAGGCGGCCGGCCCGCTTCAGAAACTCGAGGGCTCTCCCAGGGTTCCCCAGGATCCCCCTAAGAGAGGGTTCGAGGTCCCAAAAGACATCGTTTCTGAGCCTGTCAGTTGCCGGGCACCATAGGAATAAGTGCTCAACAGTTTCTTCCTCTTCGTTGCAATTTACACTCTACACCACAAAGACACAACCAACTTAAAATGCTTCAAAGATTTTTTAAAAAATAAGTTTCCAAATAGAATAGCAAGAATGAAAAGGTAAAAACTGTCAGCTACAGAAGAAGGGGGGGGGGGGGGGGGGGGGGGGGGGGTGGGGGGGGGTTAATGTCAGTTCACCAACCAGCAAATTTTAGCTAACTTCAAATTAAAACTTATGTATATAGATATTATCCAGTGGCGTACCCAGAAAAAAATTTCGGGGGGGGGGGAATGACTTTTCGATTTATTGTAATGGGTTAAAATGCACTTTTTAGCAATTTTAACACTCGTAAAACGCCTTACAAACGCAAGATTACTAAACCACAAGGCTGCAGGGGTCCGGGGGCGGCAGCCCCAAAAAAAAACGGAAAATTTTCGATTTCTTGGCCAAATTCTGTCAATTGGAAGCGTATCAGAAAGTTTTTCCGGCCAGACCATAAAAACCAAAGGACACAAGACTGCAGGGGTCTGGAGGCGGCAGCCCCCAGAAAAAAATTGGCGATTTTTCCAATTTTTAGACTGAATTTGGTCAACTGGAGACGTATCAGAATTTCTTCTGACAAAATTTAAAACAAAAGATGGGAGTGTCATATCAGACGGTGTATTCCACAAGTAAATGTAGCATAATATACTCGTGTAGACATGCACATGCAGCATATATAATATAGTTGTGTATACATGCATAGGCTTTGATGAAAGACAATAACGAGGAATAGTAAGCAGGGTCGCAGGGGTCTGGCGGCGGCAGCCCCCATAAAAAAATTTGGGAAAATTTTTGATTTTTAGGCCAAATTTAGTCCATTGGAGACGTATCAGAAAATTTTTCCGGCCGGACCATACAAACCAAAGGGGGGACCCTTGTGTAAAAAATCACTGGGGAAAAATTTCGGGGGGGGGGGGGGGTTGCCCCCCACCCCCCCCCCCCCGGGTACGCCCTTGGTATCATCAACCGTCTATTTTTATCAAGCTAGAGTTTTAGTTAAAGTTTGAGCTAGAATAAGCTGTCTGACTTAGCGTTGTCAGTTGTCACACTTGTATGACGTGAAACCTTTCAAGCATGTCAAATAGTAAAAATACTTAGTACTGACCATCATTAACCAAATTGTGCTAACTTATCAGTTGACTTGTAATTAAAATTTTACTGGCTTCACTTGCCACTTTATTAAGTATATACGAATTGAATGACAGACAGTTAAATTAAACTGTTTAATTGAACTTTCTCAAGCTGCAACCTTTTAACGCATGTCAAAACCTCGGTGACAAAACCGAGACTTGCCAACCATGCAGTACAGTAACAATATCTTCTTAAAAATTTTAAAATTTAATTTAAATTTTGAAACTTCAATAACATTTATATAACATTCACCAGTTATCAACCATCAGTTCATCCCCTGTGAAATTTTGGGTACGTTACTCGTTATATACTGGTTTATTGTCCAAAAGCATTTGATTAATGTATTTTACATACATACAATACATTAAACATTTAGCGTGAAATAAAGTAACTGAGAAAACGATAGTTTTTTAGTAGAGAAAATTGGAAAATATATATACCACACAAACAATCATACTAATACACAAATGCTAGAGAAAACTATATATGTACATAAGTACATTCAAATGCGAAAAATTATATACCTTACCATTTAATAGCCACTAGACGATTATGTATTGTCCACAAGGAAATTCGGAATGAACTGCATCAAACATGCAAGCACTGAAAAAGTCAACATTTCCATATTGATAATTGGTCGTAAGTTCGTAACAAACAACTTGAGAGTTAAATGCTATTGGGTGGGTATTGGCTATTGGGGACCTATTTTTTGAGCAGAGCACCTTGAGGTTTTGTAACTTCACACTTTTGTGCATAGCCTTTAGGGATGGAAGTCTCGGTTTTTTTTGGAGACCGAGACCGAGACCAAACTCCGAGACCGCCACAACCGAAAATGGGTCATTTTTTGCCATTTTTTACCTATGAATTTGGTGACTTTTTACAAGTTTTTACGTAAAATTACAATGCCATGGTCAGACACCTTATGTATATATAAGTATATAACTAACAGCCTGGGGCGGATCCAGAGGGGGGGGGGGCGGCGGTGCGGCCTAAAAATCAAAAAGTTTCCCCATTTTTTTCTGGGGGCTTCCGCCCCCAGAACCCTGCAACTCTGTGGCTTATATATTATGTACTATTCCTTGTTATTATTATCTCTCGTCAAACCTATGTATGTATACACGAGTACATTATGCTGCATTTGCATGTCTACACCAGTATATTATAACAGCTATATACATCAGAGCAATTTTGGTTACATTCCTGGTTCTTTTCTCCTATTGTGTGAGTGTGGGACCATGTGAAATTTTGCCCTCTGTCCCAAAGCAAACGCAATTATTGTCCTTGTTCTCGCCAGAAAATAGCAATATTTGACACTGTTTCATGGGCGTAGCCAGGGGGGGTTCAGGGGGTCTGAACCCCCCCTTTTGGTGGAACCTGAAGAAATTTCAACAAAGGTCCCCCCCTTTGGCCAATAAAATTAATGAAAATTATGCTATCGTCGAAATCTCAGACACATGGTTAAATGAAACGTATCCGGAACATATTTTTCCTTGCCTCGATTTATACAATCTCTACAGGTGTGATAGACTAAACAAAAAACATGGAGGTGTTGCTGTTTTGGTTAAAAACGATATTCCAGTAACTAAAATAAAAGGCGTGTCTACACGAGGCCGAATCGTCACGAGGCCGAATCGTCGCTAGGCCGAAAATGTTGCACAAGGCCGAATCGTCACGAGGCCGAATCGTCGCCAGGCCGAATCGCCATTTTTAAACGTGTGCTTTATTTAGGCTTGGGCTTAGGCTTACGTTCAGGCTTAGGCTTAGGCTCAGGCTTAGGCTTGGCAAATAGGTCAGAAAATAGAAATTTTTAGGAAAAATTGTGACAGCTAAGCCTAAACATTGGATTAAAATAATAAAAGCGATTCGGCCTGGCGACGATTCGGCCTCGTGACAATTCGGCCTTGTGCAACATTTTCGGCCTGGCGACGATTCGGCCTCGTGACGATTCGGCCTCGTGTTATACGACCAAATAAAATGCTACCGTTCTGAGCTAATCGAATGTATTTTGCTAAATTTGAGTATAGTGGTGCGGGGAAAAAAACCCTACGCGTTTTGCGGGGAAAAAAACCCTAGTGCTTCCTGGCCGAACCTCACGACATAGGACCTTTTTGAGTATGCAGGTGGAAAGCGCATCCCAAACTGACTTACCACACCAATTTCTGTGCAGTTTTGAGGCCTGTAGCGTTTTTTATAAAATTTCAAAATTTTGCATGTTGAAAAATTCCAAAGTGACAAAATTTTCCAAATTTTTGACTTGTCATAATTTTTCACAAAAACACTTTTGACCAACGCCGTTTGCATTTTTCAAGAGAGTTACCTTTCCTCTATACTTCTGAAGCTCGAAAACCGTGAAAAACGCTGTGGTTGACCAGTGACTGGTCAAAGTTTGTGCGGGAAAAAACCCTATTGTGGGGAAAAAAAACCCTATTTTGTTTGGCGGCATTTTTTTGCTAAACTCACCCATTGTTGCTACTAAAGTTAGTTCATCTGGGCTAACAACATGCGTAGAGTTCATTAAAACCGTCTATTCGGCCGCAAAACGTCGTTTTTTGTCATTTTGGGCCATACCACGACACCCCTTACGAAACCTGTTTTGATGATGTTTCACCAAAATTTGGCATTTTTTGCAATATTTAGGTTTTAGCTGCTGCGTACCAATTAAATCCAAGAATGTTAAACGCGGGCGGCGTTTGTCCGCTGTTTCTCACGTAATAAGCGCAAAAATCTGTTTTTAATCTCTTTTAAATACGGAAAAAATGCCTATTTGGGCAGAAGTCATTTCTGCCAAAACGGGTCGATTTTTAAAGAATCATTGTGAGTCACATGGATGTCGCAGAAACGGTTTTTTTAGTCCATACTGCAGCCTAAGAGTTGTAGAACACGATGAAATTGTGTTTATATTCCCTGCTAATAGAACAACCAGAAAAAGTGAGAGGGTTTTTTTCCCCGCATTAGGGTTTTTTTTCCCGCATAGGGTTTTTTTCCCGGAGGTTTCGAGACTCATTACTCAGAAACGTGAGTGGTTACAATCCATTTTATTAGTGCAACAGTTAGGCGAAAGATGGCCGTTATAACTGCCACGAGCATTAATGGATCCGATTTATGTGGAGCACAGGACGACCCGAAAAGTTGAAAATAGGGTTTTTTTTCCCGCACCACTATATACAAAAAAACTCCATGTTGTTTGGTTTAGTGTATCGCTCACCCCAGGGGCCGTATTCGCAAAATTACCTGCAGGTAAAGTTAGGCTAACTTTACCCACAGGTAAAGTCGTATCCTCAGACAATGCTTACACAGGAAGAAAGTGTTTGAATGTTTTTAACATGTTTTTTGCACTTTCGATTAACATGCTTTTAACATATTTTAACATGTTATTAACATGGTTTTAACATCTTTTAACATGTTTTTTGAATAGTGTTAAAAACATGTTAAAAAATTTTAACATCATTTTAACATGTTTGTCGCATCAAAATCACTCAAAATTAAGATAATTTTAACATATGTTAAAAACATGCTAAAAGTATGCTAAAAAGTTTAGCATGATTTTACCATGTTTTTTGCATCTTTTTCGCATATTCTAAAAAGATACGAAAAAGATGTTAAATCTATGCTAAAAGTTTTAGCATAAATTTAACATGTTTTTAACACATGTTAAAAATATGTTAAATTTGTGCAAATTTGACGCAAAAAACGTGTTAAATTGATGTTAAAATTTTCTAACATGTTTTTAACACTATTCAAAAAACATGTTAAAAGATGTTAAAACCATGTTATATAAAAACATGTTGAAATATGTTAAAAACATGTTAAAAGCATGTTAAGGGGGCAGTAGCGTACCCAGGATTTCGCGAAGGGGGGGGGGGCTGAACTGATGGTCGACGACCGGGGGGGGGGGGGGGGGTGGTGGAACGTACACGCAGTCCGCGGCAAACTGCGGAAGGTTTAGCTTTTTATTAGAATTTTTAAACTGATTGCATTGATATTGAAAAAATGTCTGATGTCTTACAATCATAGTGGTTGCAGGGGTCTGGGGGCGGCAGCCCCCAGAAGCTGGAGCTTTTTTAAAATTTTGAAATAAAATTTGCATTAAAAAAACAATTCTAAGCAACACTGGTCGTAAAATCAGAGTGGTTGCAGGGGTCTGGGGAGTGGGGGTCGCAGGGGTCTGGGGGCGGCAGCCCCCAGAAGCTGCAGCTTTTTTAGAGTTTTGAAATAAAATTTGCATTGAAAAAGCAATTCTAAGCAACACTGGTCTTAAAATCAGAGTGGTTGCGGGGGTCTGGTGGCGGCAGCCCCCAGAAGCTGGAGCTTTTTTTTAATTTTTTTTTTTACCATCCTCTCGACTACAGAGATGCTCGGAAACAACACAAGTCGATCCCAACCTACGACGGTCAGGCGGATCACCGTGGCAAAACAGCAGGCATTAAATATATACACATGCATGCAAGCTAATAATTGTGTATGTAGTGCCTGGCTGCGGGGGGCCACTAAGTAATCCGAGGTTCACGCATGGGGAGCGGAAGGCCCGGTTTTGCTGGCTGTCCCGTGTCGCCCGCCCCAGTCAACTGGACCCTAATTACCGTTTACAAACGGGCGTAATGTTAATCAAATCTTTCCATGCTGTTTCATTTCTGTACAAGCGATGTACAGGGCATAGTCAGAAACTGGGAAGGAGATGACGGCGGAAATCGATCTTGGAGTCGGTGAGTGTAGACTTTTTAATGTTAGTTTTCGTTATTTCTGCAAAGCATATATGGAATAACCACGTTTGGCTAGGCGTGGAAAAAATGCTTTTAGTCTCGTATTAAGCGGGTGCTCGATGTAGTGTTACGGATGCAGTAGACGTTTTATATCAAAGAATGACCTCGGAAGTTGCAGTTCCCTAGATTAGTGCATTATTTTTAATGGACATTTTTATAGTTATATATAGATATCTTTTTACGATGTGTAAGGCTTATCTATGTAGATAAGAATTTTGGATACAGACTTGGATGAATTTTGGAAAGGTTAGGTGGTCGTTTTTGCTCTAATTCATACTTATAGTCTCGACAGTCTGACTACGCCCTGTTAAGGTCTGCGTGCGTGTGTTGAGGGGCCCTTCCAGTGACTGGGGCACCTCCCCGCAAGCCGGTTGGCCTTGGCGTAAGCGAACATTTAGCTCAATGAGGGAGTTCCCAGATATGTATATATTAATTAATATAATATTTAACTTACTTTTCCGAAAACTTACGATACTCGTTTTATTGTGAAAATGCCTGTAACTGACAAAACAAAAGCAAACAAAGCACGGATTATGCAGGAGCCACAATCAATAAACAAGACATGCGTAAGCGTGACTGTGTCAAAGCGAAAAATAAAACTTTAGTGGACGCCAGATGTCACTGCTGTAGACATTTTCACTGTTGTGTTATGGATATCTCTATACTAGTGAATTCTAAGCAGATAAACAGCAAATTGACAAGGTTAGCCTTGAAAAAGGAAAACAGAGATAACCATGGTTATGCTTATATACACTATCCAGCACAAAAAAAGACATACCTAGCTTCTTCAACCTATTAGATATTAAGGTCGTTGTTTTACTTTCGTCACTGAGATCGCGAGGTAGCAAACGATACCAGGACATGCACTGAAAGTATACACACACAAGCAACAGCGACACGTAAAATAACATGGCGATTGGTCAGCAATAAAATAACTTAAGCGTCTCAAGGGGAGGGGCGCAATTAAATAATGGCAAGCGCCAACCTAATGTGTGAAAATTAATTATACGTAATATAACTAAACCAAACTACACTAAATAAACTCACCAGCACCGTCTAAAAAAATTAAGCAAGCATGAAATAAACCAGAAATAAATGCATAGTAAGTGTATGTTAGTGCAAGCTGTGTGCGCCATCAGTTACACTCACACGGACTACAAATAACAGCGTCGTGCAGCAAGCAAGCAGCAAGCAAAATTAAAAATAAACACGAAAACCCTTCTTATTAAATGCACCATGCAAGGTAATTTATTAATATATTTTAAACAGATTACGAATGAAATAGCTGTTACTGAATCCATGTGGGTGTTTACAGGGGCACCCGGTGAGCAAAATTTTTATGGGACCTAACTACGCTCACCTGCTTGAAGGAACGCACTGGCCCCCTTTTTAATTTTAAAATAAAATTTGCATTGAAAAAGCAGTTCTAAGCAACACTGATCCTCTAATCAGAGTGATCACAGGAAAACCAGCTTTTAAAACCAATCCTTTTGGACGTTTTAATGAAAGGTTATAGGAAATTCGGATTGCTGGTTTTCCTGTGGATTGCAGGGGTCTGAGCCCTAAGGGCGGGCAGCCCCCAGCCAGAAGCTGGAGCATTTTTAAAATTTTGAAATAATATTTGCATTGAAAAATCAATTCTAAGCAACACTTGTCGTGAAATCATACAAACTTGATTGACTTGACTAGTATTGCAGAGGTCTGGGGGCGGCTGCCTCCATAAAAAAAATTGAGAATTTTTCATTTTTAGGCAAATTTAGTGAATTGGAGACGTATCATAAAATTTTTTTGGAAGGTCCATAAAAGCTAAATCACAGGAAAACCGGTGATCCGAATATTCTCTAAAACACCGTCTTACACTTCGGAGGTAATTCGGAGGTTATTGGGAGCTTTTTATAGATATTTCGTAGCGTTTTCGGACAATTTAATTGAGAATTCGGATGTATAAATTTTGTCCGAAAAATCTGTAAAAGTTTTCAAAAATTGGAATTTATTTTAGACAAAATTTAGACAAAATTCGGACATTTTTAATATGTCTTAATTTTCTGTGAAAACCCTCCAAAAATGATGCCTTGAAATTAAGACAAATTTAAGACAATTTAAAAGCAAATTAAGATGTTGAAAAATTATCTTAAATTTACCCCATTTCTGTCTAACAGGTTTTATAGGCTTTTTATAGAAAAATAAGCCATCTTAAAAATGTCTGAATTTTGTTTGAATTTTGTCTTAAATAAACTCCAATTTTTGAGAATGGTTTCACAGATTTTTCGGACAAAATTTAAGCATCCGAATCACTAATTAAACTGTCCGAAAACGCTACGAAATATGTATAAAAAACTCCTAATAACCTCCGAAATACCTCCGAAGTGTAAGACGGTGATTTAGAGAAAATTCGGATCACCGGTTTTCCTGTGAATGGGGAAGACATCCTTGTTTAAAAATTTGTCTGAACATTGAATAAACCCAGCGAGATGACACCGCAAAGCGAAGTAAAGTCAGCGCGATGGTTTCGGAGGCAAGCGGCCTCCGGCTCCGGCAACCGGCCTCCTTTTTTCGACTTTCGCAAATCTCATCAATTTACGGCTGCAAAAATTAGCCCATGGGGGGACTAGCAAACCTGAAAAATACGTTGTGTACTGGAAAAAATGAAGGAAAACCATGTGTGACTAAGGCTGTCCATAGACATTCGTCCTCCACTCCACCCACCGCACGGTTTTTAATTAAAAGCCACACAAAATATATAACTAAATACCAATAATAGTTGTTAGCATTACTCATTATTAATACAACATAGCAGATATGTTATGTATATACATTAGAGCAGTAATGAATTGGGGGCGAGATCCCCCGAAAGAAAATTTTGGGAAATTTTTGAAATTTCAGTGTCATTTTGGTCAATTGGGGACGTGCCGGAAAATTTTTTCAGTGGTGTCATAAAACCACAGGGGGACCACAGGAAAAAAGTGAAAAAAGGGGGGGGCTGAAATCGCAAAGGGGGGGGGGCTGAAACCGCGAAGGGGGGGGGCTGATGTCCCCCTAGCCCCCCCCCCCACAGGAAACCCAAGCCCCCGAAAACAGCAAGATAATTGCAAGAAAATTATAAGATCTTATTTGCAAAACTGACTTCTTGTAGCTTTCATGTGAGGATCATCCACAATTTTGACCAATAAGCCGGAGTTATCGACCATTTTTCAACAAATCATCTTATTATTTTCTTGCAAATTTCCTCCAAAGATCATCAACTTATCAGCAAATTATCCTACAATTTTCTTACAAGTTTCATCCAAATTTCAATCAAAGATCATCAACTTATCAGCAAATTATCTTACAATTTTCATCTAAATTTCGATCAAAGATCATCAACTTATCAGCAAAATAACTTAACAATTTTCTCACGAATTTCACCCAAGTTTCCATTAAAATCATCCAAACTTTAGCCAAATTTCCTGGAATTATCTGGCAAAAATGTCGCTTGTCATCACCGTTTGTAATAATTTTATGAACTTTTCGGCAGTTTTTGAATTGGTTTTAACACTTTCAATAAATGCAATTTTGGGGTTAAATGCAGTTGGGAGGAATAGTGGACCTATTGTTTCAAGTATATAGGGCACGGTTGAAGCATTTTTGCTTCAGGAACCCCTATTTAATTTTCTGGATTGTCTGAATGAGAATCTGAGATACGACCCTCCGAAATCTGAGCCCTCAGTGAGCGATGTTTCGCTTTTTTGACACCCGTGTTTTTCGTTCTAAACGTGTCTACGTATATGTATATATATATAAGGTTTGCAATATTTTTGAAATCAAAACAAAGGCACCTTGATCGGTTCCTTCAGAATAACTGGGCAGAATCGTCTAATTTTTGACCAAAACCAAACTTGAAACTTGGCCTTAACGCCCTTTGCCCCTAATGTTCAGTTTTACGATTTAGCCTAGCAACGATCGATTCGGCCTGGAGGCGATGGTTCGGACTGGCGGCGAACGACCAGTTTTACATGTTATTCCCGCAAAAGGGCGAACGTAGAACATTTATATACTATACTCACTCACGTCTCACACTGATTAGTATTAGAAAGCAGTCGTATTATTTCCTTATAATTATTTAGAAAATTGTTGAATTTTATTAGGAAATGCATCGAAAAATGATAAAAAGTAAATAAAAATCAGACTGAAAATAATAAAATATTAGTAGGATAAAAGTAAGAAAATTGTAGGAAAATAATGGGATAAATGTAAGAAAAGTGTAAGAAATCAAGTAGATAAGTTAAAATTTCGGACCCAAATTTCGTAGGAAAAAAATAGGATAATTCGAAGAAATTTGTAAGAAAAGATTGTGATAATTGCTCGAAAAATTTAAGAAAAAAATGGGTTAATGATACGATCGTTGGACTGAAAATGAGTTAAAGAATCGTAA
>JASANF010004298.1:0-32568 GCA_030248245.1 Trissonchulus sp. WLG1_4 | reverse complement strand
AACCCACCTATGTAAAATCAACCCTAAATTTTAACTTGATATGCTTCATTAGTTAAATTTATTCGTAATAAGTAGTATGCTTGAATCGTGAGAGCCCTGAAATGAAGGAGAAAGCGATTTTGTGGCCCCTACCTCATTTTAAAAATCTGCTGCTTGATAAAAATATATGAACTTTAAAATGATTTATCTTCTTGTTTCAGATTAAAAATCCATGTTTGCGATGTGCCAAAGCCAGAGTGCAAGAAAGAACTAGCCTAAAGTTAGCAATCTGAGGAGATTAATCGGATTAACTCGATTCGACTATTTTTTGTTTAGGTAACACAGCCAAGCAAAACTGAGCCAGATGCGAGACGACCGGGCCGGGAGCCGGATTGCAGCCAATCACGAGACGACCGGGCCGAGGGTGGCACTGGAGCCCAATCCGAGACGACCGGGCCGGCGGTGGGACAGCAACCAATCCGAGAACGACCGGGCCGGGAGTGGGAATCCAGCCAATCCGAGAACAGCAGGGTCGGGTGTGGGACTGCTGCCAAATGGGCACGCGACAGCTTTTGTTTCACAAGCTGTACCTCAAGACGGTAGAGTTGTATTCTTGGAAGAATGTTTGTAGCAGTAGTCTGATGCGGAATGGCGCAAATTACAGTACAGGTCCGGACAGGTTTAATTTGGGGATTTCCGATGTTTTCCAAAAATATATAAGTTGACACTTGACAGGACTGTTTTTGGCGGGCAACTACGTTGGTCAATACTAAATGATTTTTACTAGAGCGTTGGTTCACAGGTTGGGTTTTGGTATAGGATGATTCTAGCATGTAAGATGCCACTGTCCAGTATTAAAGTAAGTTTTTTCGCAGATAGTAGTTAAAACGATTTTGTTATTTATCCCAAACCGTCGTTTTGCAGTTGCGAATGACTATGTATTTTCCAGTTTTCAAAAAAAGCTCGGCATAAAAGTATTACCGTTACTTACTATCAGGACAAAAAGTATTACCGTTCGTTACTATCAGGACAAAAAAACTGGTACATATTTTTTGGCTTGACAGTGGGTAACTAGTATTTTTATATCTAGTTTTTTATCAATTTATTAACTGTTTTTTTCAGCTCTATTGACTAATCAATAGACAAATTGTTTGATAAATGAAGACTGAAATAACAGTCGAAAGCTGGAGTCACATTTGCCCTCAGTTTTTTTTCAGAAAGGTTAGCTTTATTTTAACTTGTTCATCTATGAATAAGATTTGTAAGTATTATTAGTCTAGAAGGGAGGGGTTTTGTCGGAATTGATTTCCCAAAAATCTATGTCACATTTGCCCTCAGTTTTTTCAAAAGGTTATTTATTTTAACTTATTCATCTATGAATAAAATTTTCGTCAATATATTTGTTTAAAAAAAGTACCAAATTTTGATGATTTTGTCGGAATTGATTTCCCTAAAAATCTATATATGTCAACTTAACGAGAACATACATCAAGTTTGGAGTTTATTTTTATAAGGTGAAGTATTAATAGGACGAAGCAATTCTAAGTTTTGCATTAATGGAAAGTTTTATAGAGAATTAGTTGGCTTTATTAATAAAATCAATTGGTTTACTTCTGTTGCGACGACGGTATTGTTTCTCCGAGAGTCTTGAGACTTTAGGAATGTTTATAAAGATTTTTTTACTTGAGTAAAAATTATTTTGTATTTCAGAATAATCTGTCGCCCCTTTTCAACACTTGATCCTTCAAGGCTCAAATTTGCCTATATGAGTCAGTAGGTGTCTTATTCGGATATTGTTTTTATTTATTTGTGATGTTTTTTATTCATGTTTTTTATTTATTTACCAAGTTTGATTTTAATAAGGCCAGCTTAGTTGGATTGAATGGTGTCAATTTAGTACCCTTAAAGCCCGGGGTTTCATAAATAGTTGGCCAACTTATTAACAAAGTGGTGGTCATGACTTTGTTTCTGACCCCTTATATTACATATTTTGAGGACAAGTATGAACCAGCTTAAACCATTCAAAAAAATGCCCAAATCTAATTTCTGAATTTTTAGCTAACAAGACTTTAAGCGCGTTGCTTTGTTTTAAGATGATTAATTTTTCACTCGCTGATAATGTATGTGGTCAGTCCGGTAAGAAGTCCGGTACTTCGCAATACATAGGTACGGACTAAAAAATACCATGCCGCTATTGATCACATCTGTAATTGGCATCCGCTAGTGGGTTTAGCGTACGTTTTCCACGTTTTGAATTAACAGTTAATTACTATACTTTAGTTGCTATAGCCTACTTAAGTACTATACTTTAGTTGCTATAGCCTACTTAAGTAAAACACTTCAATATGTCGTTTTCTACATTTGTGTGCAAACTTTTGTGTGCAAAAAAATTGATCTAATAAAAAGTATGTAATATTAAGCTTATCAGGCATAGCTGAGTTTCATTAGGCACTGCGCAATAATTGTTCTTGCTAGCGCACTACTATATATCAGGCCTCAAAGTTGAAGTTGTACCGTTATTCTTGGTTAAAAACTAAATTCGTGTTTTGTTTTAGCATTATTCGACGCCAACCAACCTTAAAATTTTCCTAGCTAACAAAAATCGTATCTAAACTCCTGCAAGTTCTTATTTCGTGAAGCCATCGATCAGTACCAACACGAAAGGCTAGAAGAAACGTCAAAATTTATATTATTTTGAAATGTTTTTTACTACTACAACTGTCATCTGTGCTTGTGTAAACTATCAGAAAAAAACGGGGGCAATTTCTAAATTTAATGAAGCAAAGATTAAAAATTTGTTTCGCCATTAACGACACTGTCTACGAGATCATACAAAATTTTGCAATAGCAGTAATTCGTAGCACTTTTAGTTTGGGAACAAAAGAGATCGAGATCTACTTTAGAAATTGGTTCCAAGAAGATTAGCGACCAGTAAAATGTGATTAACTGTTATGTGTGAATTTGTAACTTTTTTGATGTCTAGTGTAATTTGTAGTTTTTTTGATGTCTAATTTGTAACTTTTTTGCAATTTGCAACACTTTTATTTTTTTGTAAGTGTTTTTTCTTATTGAATGGAATTTGTGTTTAGCAGATGCAATTTTTTATCTCACAAGATTAGATAAAAATGTTTTAAGCGAGCTGAAGTGCGATAAGATACGGAGAACTATCATCAATCTAATGATGATAGGTTATCGAACGTGTGTTGCTGTGCTGTTTTCGATACGTATTATACCTGGCCCGGTTCTCACTAAATTCTGACTGAAAATTGCTGGACCCTGAGTTAGAAAAAGCACGCGATTTTATTCCGAAAAAAACGAATTGCAAGCATCAAGAGTAGAGCAAGTAGTTGTAAATATCACGCCACCTGTCTTGTCTTGGGGGTTCACCAATTTTTGGTATGACTTAAGGCTGAAATTTGCCTGAAGCAGTAATGAGTAAATGTAACTGAATTTATTTATTTATTGTGTAAATTGTATATAACTGAAATGATGTATTTATTGTGGTTGAATGTTTTTTGTTGTGTAAATAATTTGTATATAACTGAATTGATCTTTTGTAACTAAAATTTTGTATTCCCAATTCTCACTGGGCAGAATTTGGCTCATTTCTTACTTTTAAACTTGAGTCTTTATTTTTATTTTTTGTTATTAATGCTTTTATTTCCATTTCTTTGTTACTATTGCTTATTTTTAAATTACGCCTAGTGCGATTGAAATTCGTCCTTGTCCCTGTCCCTTATGTCATTAATGAGAAGAAACGGGCTTTGGAATTCATTTCGGTATTTCGTTCTCCGGTATCTTGTTTTTAAAATTTTTTTTTTGTATTTCATATTATTACAGTGTAAATGTGTCATCTAGAGCGACTAACTTTGATCGGATGCTTATCGGATGACCGGATCCTTTGATTTGGATTTTCATAAGAAAATTCTATAAAAATCGACTGCTGCGCACAAAACTGTTGTTCTAGACTCAAATTAGAATGATGCTTTTTGACTGGAGCGTGTAATGCTTTTTAATTTTATTGTTTTATTAACTGTTATGCATGTTTTTTTCCTGTGTTGCTATACAATGTTTTTTACTATACTACTGTACATGTTTTTACTATACAATGTTTTTTTACTATAGTACCATATTTTTACTATATTTCTATACATGTTTTTACTATATTACTGTACATGTTATTGCATATTACTAAACATGTTTTGACTGTATTACTATACATGTTATCAGTATTTTATTTACTGTATTTTATTTACTATGTTACTACTATCCATGTTATCAGTATTTTATTGTAAATGTATAATTTTTGTATAGTTATGTAGACTTGAACAATAGATATTCACTCAAATAAAACTATACCAGAACAATAACCAGACTGACCAATAGGGCTTACAAAATGACTGAGTTGTGAAACATACGTTTCTCACAACTCTAAGTAAATGTTGTGAAAGTTTGAATGTTCCGATATTAATTTAAGCTTACTCTATGGGGCATACAACAAACATTGTCAGTTTAATAAATATAATTTTAGCTGAATCGGGCACATCTAACCAATGAGCAAACCGAACAGTACAGTTACAACTCATACGATATTTTTATCAATTGAGCTAGCTCACTAGTCACGTCACATGACTACTAACTACATGACCAGGCAAGGCTCATTTCATTCCATTGCTGGCATCTCAGGGTCCGACCATGATCTTTCTGACAATCGGTTGGAATGAAACGAAGGGGAGAAGGCCACTGAAATAATGGATAAATGCACACAACAGTAACATCAATATTCAAGGCCGTGGGTCATGACCCAAGCCGGCTACGGAATCGGGGTGGTACCCAATCGGCACTTATGCAGGTATTCTGAGCAGTGTGGCCCCCATCTTACGTGGCCCCCATTTACGATCCTAACACAAAGCCCGTTTTATCCAGGCTGGCCAAGGGGTTGCGTAGAATCCTAAATAAACCCCCATCCGTATAAACCCAGTTTTTTTCTCCCACATCGATCAACGGGGCGGGGCAATTCTGGTGGACACTCGAAACCTCTTCTGCATCATGGCCTTTGTAGGATTTTTTCGATTGAGTGAACTGGCCAATGTTAAAACAAAAGACCTAGCCTTAGCCCCCGACGCTGCTTTTGTGATCGTCCACCTACCCAAGTCCAAAACTGACCAGATGCGACATGGAAATGACGTTTTTCAGTCTGCTAGTTCCTCAACGGCTTAATCTGTGACGCTACTGCGTAAGTATTTGCTGATGTCCTGCGTTGTAGACCCACATGCCCACTTATTCCAGTCAATGGCACGAGGATCCCGTGCCGAGCTCGGTGGGCAAAGGGTGACCCACAACGCTATCGTCTCAGTCATTAAAACTATGGCCGCCTCGATAGGACTGAACTCGAGCACCATAGGAACATATGGATTTCGGGCTGGCGGTGCGACCGCGGCCTACAGGGCGAACGTTACCGATAGACCAATCAGAATACAACTAATGCAAGGCCGATGGCGCTCCGAGTCTTGCAAGCAGCGCTGCATAGAGGATACACTGGCACAACGGCTACGGCCGTCACAGCTGTGCTCAAGCCGCCAGACTAGACCACTCAAACATTCAGTGCGCCAGAAAGCAAAAAAGAAAGCACTTCTTATTGTTGTTACTTCTTGTGTGCAAGTTTTGTTATTTACGAATAAAACGAGGAAATAAAACGCAGAAAATACTGCAAAACATCTTTGTTATACCTTGACATTGACAGTTTAGGCAGTGTTTAGGCACTTACCGTTTTGTTCCTAAGTGTTGGCCAAACTACCGAGGTACCTAATAGCAAATAATACCATGCATGAACAAGGTTATTTCTCACAATATTTAGTTGAAAGTTATCGTCTTTTTCCCTATGTTGTTTGTCTTTTTCCTTATGTTCTTTAGGACAAGTATGAACCGGGCTCGAGGGTAGACTCAAATGATAATGCTGTGACAATTGGCGGTAGCGTATGTAAGCTGGTTACTCTGGTCAGTGATTCATAACAAAAGTACACAATACGATGAGTATGACACTTTTTCTGTTATGCCTCAGAGCTGCGTCCAATGCGGATGTGCTGACTAGCGGAGGAATTTTACATGGAGGCATACACTGACGTATTTAAATGAAGGGCGTTAATTACCCGTCAGTTGAGTATAATCAATGAAAGGTTTTATTTATTTCTTAAATTAGGTATGATCTGGATTTTCATTTACCTATGTACTGAATTGTGTGTGAGCGGTGGCGGGGTTACCTAGCCTATCTCAAGATCATACATGAATTGATTATTTTAGGCTACGCATAGAAAGCAGCCACGAGGCACAAGGAAGAGTGTCTTACTCTTCCTACATAAAATGTGCTCTTGGATATCCCGAGGAAAGCCAGAATAGAAAGATAAACAAGCCTAATCTGCGGCAAAAGAATTCAGTAAGCATCAAGCATTTATTTTTAAGCACATTGGCCAGAGGCCATCGTAAACCTGTTGGGCCAGATACAGCATAATTACTTGATACTTATTTACTTGATTTATCTTCCATACTAAACGTCATCTTTTGCAACCGTTTTAACATATGTTAGGTTGACCAAAGTGCACAATGGATACGGGAATAATTTATTGCTGCAAATAGCTAACAGCTAATCGACTACCGAATATTACGTGAAATTTAAAAAAGTTATTTCCGGCTGGGCTCGATATAGCAAACTTTTGGTTAAGAAACCAATGCGCTAGTACTCTGCGCCACGGAGAACACAAGGAAAGATCGTTTAGTGCTCGTTAAATATGTTAGGTAGCAGTATTTTAACGCTGTGGGTGGACCTGGGCCAACCTTTTACAAAATTTACAAAGAGCGAATTAGTCCTAAATTTTACGATTTTGCAAATACGGATTCATGTGCCGAGTTAAATAACTGTTTTTGGATCATGATTATTATATTTATCGTTACCGATTTGCTTAGGATAATTTATGTCCTATTAATATTATCTTATTAATTATATATGTACTTTTAGTGAAGTCTTGGGACGCGACTGATCTGTGTGGTCGAGTGGTTAGCTTTATAGATTCTTAACAATGAGGCCGTAGGTTCGATTCGTTGGTCACTTTTAGGAAGTCTTTTGCATTTCGAATTACTTCCCAACAACAGCCCCGATCTCAAAAACACAGTGAAACTACAAGGCATTTTAGTGTGACAGATGCACAGGTACGGTAGAAGACGTGTAAAACACACTCCGCACGTAACACACTGTAACGCTAGAACTGTGTTAAAGATACCAGAATCAAAATTAAAGACCTGTTGGGCTGTGGCCCAACAGGAAAAAGTAAAACAAGCCCAACCTGCGGCAAAACCTTCAGTAAGTATTAAGAATTATGTTCAAGTAAGCTGACCAGCAGGTCAGCTAAAACCTGTTGTGCAGCCTGAAAAATCTGATTTAAAAATTTTACTATAAAACGACAGCAGCAGGTATGGTGGTAACTGTTATGTGCTTGAATAATTAAATCCACTAACGAACCTATTCATCACTTTTTCCTGTTGCGGCACACCGCAACAGGTTCTTATGATGGCCCTAGTACAAAATGGCAGGCAGTGTGATAAAATTAACCATGTGCGTGTGTGCGTGTGTGTCTAATTGATAATTCCTATGGATGACTTGCATGCTTGAGCAGGCTTCTTTCTGTCGAATGATGTATGTAGTGGCATTGTATATATATACATCAAAAACACCGGATGTGCGCGTTTGAGTGTACTTTGATAGCTGTGATTGTGCGTGTGTAAGTGCACATGAGTGTGTTTGAGAAGTGCGTCTGTTTATTAGTTTATCGTCTATTATCGTGTGTGTCTTGCATTGTTGATTTGATTTGATTGGGGTGCATTTGATTGATGCATTTGATTTGGGTATAAATCAATTCTACTCAACTCTAAATCAACTCTTTATCTCACATGTGTACAAATCTAATTGCTCCACCAGTCTCCAAGTAAAATCTACAAACCGTTTTCGAAGAAAAATTGCGCTTTCACGGTTTCAACCCGTTTGATTCAGGTATGAATCAAATCCAGCTCTTTGGTCAAGCAAAGTAGCTAATCCCATTTGGAACTGCTTTGGGTTTTAACCGAAGCTTTATTCTGAACTGCCAGTAATGTAAATTACGCTCATGCATGTCGTTGACAAAGTTTCTGTTTAAGTTAATACAATAGTTTTAGCCCGTTTCATATGTATGGGGATAACATATGAAGCTTCAGGCTCAAAAATGGCATTTCGGTATTTACTGAAAAATGACGGTATCACCAAGCAAAGGGTTTACAGTCAGGTTGTGTCATTTCGTTACAAGTGACAATTTGTCACAGCATGTGAATGAAGGGTACTTAACTAACATATTTTGCAAAAAATTGTCGTGTTTAGCATATTTTCCTCATATAATAAGTGTATATAAATAATAAAGCAAGTGGTCGAGAGAAAGCGAGCCATGTGGCCAGATTATGACTGTCCGCGTCGCGCATGTTCGCTCGAAGAATTTATATTGAGTCTGAAGAATCGGACTTGGCAAAACTGGGGGAAGGAAAAGAAAGCCAACAATAATGCTCCATACAGTTTTTCATAAAAATATTTTAATCTTTAGTGTGCACACGTATTATGGTAGCATATGTTTGCTATCTTTCGAATTATGTTTCTATACAAATCAACAAGTCCCCCCCCTTTTATAAAAAGGTTCTGCACGAAAACTAAGTGACAAGTTTGACTGTTTAACCCGTTTGATTCGGGTATGAATCAAATCCAGCTATTTGGTCGAGAAAAGTTGGTTGGTTTTTTGTTTTTTGGGCACAATGCTTTTTAAACTTTTGTTTTTGGCCACAGTCTTCCTTAAAAGATGTTTTCAATATAATTTATCCGTTTGGTGAAAGTTTTTTCTAAGTTGGAATAAAAAATTAGCTCGCAACAGGTTTTTTGTCAAACATGACAAACTACTGTAAAATTGACTCTATTTTTCTTTTGCAGCAAACTGTTGCTTGTTAAATTGAGATTTTACACGAGCGCACCCTCAGTACGAAAATCAAAGCTGTGATCGTGCTGCTAGACATCTAATTGTGCGAGCGCGTGTGCGTGCGCATTCCATGCGGTTTTCAGCGAGAGCATATAATTTTATGTGAGAACTTTATGGGAGAACTTATGGGAAGGTTATGTGAAGACTTCTGAAACACTTTATGTACCACTCGTAACCTTCTCATAAGTTCTCCCATAAATTCAATTTATGTAATACTTTATGTAAAGACTTATGTAAAGTTTCTGAAACTACCCCTGGTCAAATGTTGGTACTATCAGCAATGTGACACATGCGCACTATGTGACACACATGAACTAAACAAACGCACATTGACATTTTTCCAGCTTACAGTGTAACTTTTGCACTAGACAATGATGTGACGCTCGCGCAGTAGCTCTAATATGCAAAGCAAACTAACGCACAGACGTACATTGCACTACAAGCCCAGTGTATTCCGCCAGAAATCAAAATTAGAGACCTGTTGTGCTGTGGCACAACAGGAAAAAAGAAAATAGAACTTGGGCCACTCGCGAAGACACCGCAAATGCTAACCACTACACTACATCCCCAGAAGTAAAATGAGCTGCACTCAAAAACAAATTGATCCTTAAAGTTACATAGTGCTCATAACTAGTAAAATTTTACACTTTTTTGTTGTAAAAGGTTGTAAAATCTGAGTCGATTGTTTACAAGCTGTTTTTTCTTGTTTGTGTTATTATTTTTGAATATTTAAAAAACTTACTCATTCGCAACTTATTTGATGTAGGCCACAAAAATACATATTCGTCTGAATACGTCAAAGTGAATTCAGGGTTACACACTAACAAAAGTTTGATAATTACTTTAAAATCTATTAATGTCAACAACTAGTAGGCGCTTGTTTTTGTAATAAATTTTGCTAAAATATTTCCAGAATTACACGAGCGTCGAACAAAAATTAAAACTTGAATTAAGTTTATACTTGCTTGTAATTTGGCTGTAACAATGTGGCAGCGTTTTCTTATATCGTTTGCAGTTACTGTATTATTGGTTACGCTTGCGTGTGCACAATCCAAGGGTAAGCTTTTAAGTTTCCATCAGTGCTAAGCGTAGTAGAAGTATAAGTGTACAAATTTATCTCCAAGTCGATTCATAACTATAAAGCCTGTTTCACACGATGGGGAAAAACGTGGGGCGCCCCATGTGACACCACATGGGGCACCACACGCGTTTTCCCCATCGTGTGAAACAGGCTTAACAATTACATAACTCATGTTTTTGTGCTTGTTGTACTAATTCTTTTACTCTTTGAAGTTGAGTCTTTGACTCAAGGTTGGGTTTGGTGAATCCTACATTAATAACCAGAAATTACTTAACCTCTGAAAGTCTAGTCAGATAAGTCTTGCTTAAAATAATTTTGAGTTAAAATGAAAATCGTATACTAAATGAGAGCCTAAACGAAAAAAGTTTGAAATGCCAGAAGTTCAATGGGTAGCCTAGACTTAGAATCTATATAAGGGATACATTTTTATGTATTATCAACGGAATCCCTTCTGAAATTGGCGATTTTGGCGACAGCTGCTTTATTTTTCCTGTTGCGCCACAGCGCAACAGGTACTTTATACTTGGTTTGTATAGAATTTGCAGAATCTGTGCAAAGGGAAACTTACCTTTAATTTTGGGTAGGTCGAATTTTCAGTGTTAAATAACACTAGAAAACCTGCCCTAACACTGGAACCTGTGTAATTTCCTACGTTAACTTACACTAGAAAGGCAGGGGTAGGTTCAATATTGGCTAACGTAAAGACGCAAATTGAAGAACAGCAACTGTAAATACTCAGAATGCAAAACCTGCGAACCGGTGGGGTTTCGAACGCCCAAACTTCTGACTTGAAATCAGATGCTCAGTGAATGCTAACGCACTACCATCTGAGCCAACCGGCCATGAGTATCGAAGATCTTAGTTATACAAATGTCAAAACAGAAAACCGCTATGATATACCTATTTGTTAGTTTCTTTTTCAGATCTTACTGCTATCTTGTAAATTATTATGTATGTAAAACAATACCTACTACTTACATATGTGAATACTTCGTAGTGGAAGGAAGGACGGTACACAGAGATTTTGTTTCAGTTAATCGTATTTAAAATCTTTGTGTGTATCTCCGTGGCCTAGCGGTATAATTCTGGCTTCGGGTGCGAAAGGTCCCTGGTTCAACTCCCCGATCGTATTTATTTGTTTTAATTTTTTGTGTTTCTAAATCAAACTTTTGTGAAAAATAGCTTAACTCGATCTTTCTTATCTAGAAACTTTCAATGGTCTACTTTTGGACATTCAAACCTTCGTTATGATTTTTCAAATTTTTTCAAATTTTTATTTCAAATGAGTAATTTAATTAAAACGGGTTTTTTCTTTCTGTGACCATTAGATTTTCATTTTGCACATAATGACTCCTTCTGTTAAAAATACTGCTATGTAATTTTGCCCAAAGCTGCGCCGCCTAGAAAGCAAAAATACATATGTGCGCAAATAGCAGAAAATCGACTGCAGTTTGGGACTCTGCTCTGTGTGCCGGAGTGACTTGAAATTATGCGTTTTTATAATTACCGATGTGCACTGGTCACTGCACAAGATTTAAAACAAGTGACTCAAATTCAGGCAGTGTCATAATATATTCTTCCAATGATGCACTAATAAAATTGTTAAAAGTTACTTTTGTTTGCGGTTAGATTTTACTGCGCAACAGGTCTAATGTTGTCAAACGTTCACCCTGCTCACTCGCTGGCTTACTTTTGCAGTAAACTTTTGCTTGTTCCTGTTGTGCCACAGCACAACAGGTCTTTAATTTTGATTCTGGAGGACAGTATGGAGTGTTTAATAAGCGTGTGCGTTGGTTTGTTGAGCACTTTGGATTAACTGTGCGTGCGTCACAGCGTTGTCTAGCATTAAAGTTACATAGAAATCAGCGATAACATTTTCCAGTGCGTTTGTTTAGCTCATGTAGTTTAGGTATTACGCGTGCGTCACATTGCTGTGACTGTTATCTGTAATTTTTACTGACAAAAGAATTCGCAAGCCACTAGGTACATATATCAATCATAGTCCCTGTTTAGGATTAGGTTGCTCTCTCTGATTATGGATTGTTTTCTTAATTTTTTAGTGGATTACACCAAATCAGATTAACTTAAGTCTTAGTTGGAGCTAATGTCCAGTTGAATAGATTTAGTTAAATCTCGGCTGAATCGGAGTTACACCTCAGTTTTTAATTAACTCCTAAGCGCTAATCTTCATTGGTGTAGCGGATTGAACTGATTTAAGAAATTTAAGCCTAAGCTGAGTCGATTTAAGCTAATCGTCAATTAATCCAATTTAGTGCAATCCACCGTTTGTCAGGTAACTATCGCTGCACAACAGGCTTTAGCTGACCTCTGGTCAGTTTACTTAAAACTTTTTGCTTGATGCTTACTGAAGGTTTTGCCGCAGATTGGGCTTGTTCGGACTTTCGTCCAATATAGCGGCTATAGCCACAACGATAGCTGCGACGGATTACTGCTTATACTATTATCGCCGTGGCTATTGCGACGATAGCCAAATTGGCTATAGCCAATTATCGCCACGTATGTCGCGACGACTCATAACCAGTGGTAATTTTGGCAGTTTCAGGGCCAAATAGTTGCCTTTTACAGCAAATATATTTACCTAATCTGACCTCCCTTTCCCAGAGGTGGGAGCTGGGAGCAGCGACTTATCAATAATAACGAACTGCAAATTGCTGCTTGGCTGAGATTTTGCGGTTTAAGATAGTTATATCTTATATGAATTTTCTTGAATATATTTAATGAAGTACACATGTTGTAAATGAGAATTAGGGCCTATGAGACTCGGGGGCTGTGGTGTAGTGGTTAGCATGCTTGACTTCGAAGCAGGCGGCCCGGGTTCGATTCCCGGCGCCCCCATTTATTTCATTCTTTCTAAATTGGGGCATCATCTTTCTATTCAACATAGTGGCGACCGTGACATAGGACGGAGAGGATAGGGCCGGGTCCTCAGGACAGCCTTATCCCCGAACCGTCTTCGGAGGTGGGTTAGGAGCCCCATGCCCTGGGTTGAGGTTGGCACTTCAACCCTTACGGTACTCGTGCTGTGTGCAGTATGAATGTGTACAGTCTTGTCTTGTGTGGTCCCTCGGTTAAGGGTAATCCGAAAAACCCTCGGGTTCGGTTAGGGGTGAACCGGAGAAAACCCTCGGTTTCGGTTAAGGGTGAGCCGGTCAAAACCCTCGGTATTGGTTGAGAATCGTTCTGGGTCGATCGAGAAACCCTGTGGTTGCGGGTAAGCCAAGAAACCCATGAGTGTGGTGTGACTGAAGTAGGCTTGGAGGCCTACGTGTGAATGTGCTCCGCCCTTGAGGCATCGGGTTCGCCCCGGGAGCATGAGTATCGACCGAGTATCGTTGCAGGGTCGCAACGATGTTCGAAGGGGGGACCCTGTTGTAAATGAGAATTAGGGCCTATGAGACTCGGGGGCTGTGGTGTAGTGGTTAACATGCTTGACTTCGAAGCAGGCGGCCCGGGTTCGATTCCCGGCGCCCCCATTTATTTCATTCTTTCTAAATTGGGGCATCATCTTTCTATTCAACACACACACGCTAGCGAACCCAACAGGTTTACGATAATCTGAATATATAATCATTGTTTCAGGTAAACAGCAATGTACTGCTCCAAACACGCACTTCACACGATGCGGAGGTTGCGTAGAGACGTGTAAAAACGTTGTCCAGAACGTCACACGGCCGTGTCCCAAAGTTTGCCGTGTGGGCTGTTTCTGTGACGAGGGTTTTGTCATATTTGGCAAAAAATGCGTGGCCAAATACGATTGCTATGAATTATTAGGTGGGTCTACAGTCACTTGCTCGACTTTCATTTGCTCGACTTTCATATGCTCGACAACTTATGACTGAGTCAGAAGTCTTGGCGAACTTGTAAAACTAGAGAAGCATTGAATGTTGCGAATATTTGTGGAAAATATGTTAACAACCTTCTGCTTAGAATTCGAAGTCTGTAAATTATAAAACTTTGTAAATGATAAAACACATAAAACGTAAACTTGTACAAATACAAAAAAAACTTTTTGCAGTAAAAAACTTGATTTTTTTTATGCCATTTTTTAGGGGTTCCGGTACCAGAGGGCGTTGAGAAACCAGCAACAACCGAAGCGCCACAAAATGGAACCGAAGAAACTGCTGAGAAGAAACCTGAACCAGATGCGAAACCAGTCGGAGAAATCGAAACAGAACCTAAACCTGAAACGAAAGGAGAGGAAACGCCGAAAGAGGTTGATGAACCGGTCGAGACAAAAGATCCAAACGATCCCTGTGTCCCAAATCCCTGTCCCGCGGAAGGGATTTGCAAACCTAGTCCAAAACAGTGCATCACTACGCCCTGTGATCAGTTTGATTGTGTTGGGGCCAATGATACTGTAACAGGTAAAAATATTTTTAAGGCGTTTCGTTGCCACAATAGTTTCTAAACTGTCAGTCTAGGTATTGCACTTGCACATGCAGCTCAGAGCATCGAAACTTGGCGGACTTATGTTTCACAGAATGACCTAGTTCTGAGTTTAGGAGTCCGAATGAAACAAGCCTATGGGTTCTGATCACACCAGAAAACAACTGGTGCGACTTTAGCCTTGTTTTTACGCAAAAAAGTCAACTGTTTAAGTTTATCTCAGGGTCCAATCAGTTTTTGATCAGACCTTACTCCGTTCATCCCCCAAAACTAAATAATAGTTGAACAGAAAAAGGAAGCTACGATTTTGAAAGAACGAAAGAAATAGAGGCGCCGCGAATCGAACGGTGACCGCTTGCGTCGACGACAAGAATGCTAGCCACTACACCACAGCCTCTAAGTCGCATAGGCCCTATTTCTCATTATAATTTCAGGCGAATCAATCGATGCTACTCCTATCGAAGAGAAGAACGCCACAGCCCCCAATGCGATCTCGTGTTTCGGTCGCCACGAGGTGTTTGTAGAGTGTGGGGGTTGCGATGACAGTTGCGAAAATGTGGTCGATGGCAAAGCGACCGTTTGTACGCTGGAGTGTAAACTGCCTGGGGAGTGTTTGTGCAAGGATGGATTCGTGAGACACGGGCGGCAGTGTGTGCTTAGACAGAGATGTGAACGAATCATTCGTGAGTTGTAGAGAGCCGTTTCAAGAATTTAATTGATAATGCAATTTTTAATTCAAAATGCTATTGATTTAAATAATAAAATTGACTTATAATTACGTTTGGAATATTAACTTTTCATATTTTTAAAGTTAAATTTAAAGTTTAAATTTCTCGTTTTATTTTTTCATATATAAAGTTTGTGATTAAAACTTGTTTAGTCTGTAATCTACCCCCCGTTTTCATTTCAGAACTAGACCGAGGAGTTTGCATCGACCCCAACGAGCACTTCGTTCGCTGCGGCGGTTGCGACCGGTCCTGTCGCAACGTGCTCGACAACACACAAGTGCCCTGCCCCACAATTTGCGTGCAACCGGGCGAGTGCTTGTGCAAACCCGGATTTGTGCGCGCCGGCGTCAATTGCGTCGAAGCGTCACGATGCGTCAGGGTCCCCGGTTGGTTTATATTTGATGTGAAACATTAGTGCGACAGGTTCTGATAGTGCGCAGTATTTTTATATTAATTGTGAAACATGAAGGGTTTAGGGTTGCCGGTTATTGTAGTTTTGTATTAGGCGTGAAACATTAATGCAACAGGGTTCATTCTATGTAAGTTGAGTTGTGTAGATGCGTCAGGGTTCCCGGTTGAACTATTTTGAAGAACCCTGCCATTTTTATGGTTATGTACTGAGTGTGAAACATTAATGCAACAGGAACTGTTAGACAAATTCCAGAAGTCATGTTGAAACTTTTTTCACAGGTTATCAAAAACTGATCAAGAGTTTAATATAACTGATCTGAACTGAACAAAAACTGATCAAGAATTAAATACTAAGGGTGGAATTCTAGAAGGGTGATTAAGTTAGTCAGTGATTACGAGATAATCGCGCGTTTATCTTCAATTTATAAACGAGTGATTATCTTCAGTGAGCGTTTAGCGAGTGATTAAGTTACTCAGTCGCTAGTCACCCTTCTAGAATTCCACCCTAAATGTACACAGTTGGTTACTTTTTACGCGGCCCCCTTAGGGGCCGCGTATATACTATATTCAGAATCTGAGATCCCTACGTTAATCCGGGTAGGTCTAATTTCTAGTGTAAATTAACACTAGAAGGGTAGGTACCTCCCAGTTCTGCCATGCAACATGCAACTCGACGTAACTAGGATGATTTCAAACTACCGCAGGATGCAAAACATCCAGCTCCGGGGCGGAATCGAACCACCGACAGTCTGATCATTAATCAGATGCTCTGTAGATGCACGCAGCATTACCCACTGAGCTAACCGGGCTGGTGAATTAATGGCATTGCACGTTGACTAGGATCGGATCAGAGGTAATGAACAAGTTGTGTAGCAGCAAACAGAGATTATTAAAAACGTTATGTAGGCTCACAATAATGTCAGGTGGAACATAAAATAATGTCAATAAATTTTTAGATAATTGAATTTAATGATTTTATTCCCTGATATCAGTGCATACTGCATATGCATATGCATATGAGCAATCTTCTGTCTGACATCGACACTCATATTTCTATTTGTGACCCAAAGCTAAGAAGTTAGAAAGCGCATCAGCTCACATTAGCTGATGTTAACTAACTTGAACCCGGGACCTTAGTGGTGTAGTGGTTAGTGTTCTCGACTCTGAATCTGTGGAACTGGGTTCGAATCTCGCTACCCACATTTACAAGAATTGAGACTTTTTAATTTTTTAAATTTTCCTTCAATATTTTAATATTTATTTTTAAACGGGTTTATGTGTAGTTCAGCAAATTTTGCCTGAAGACAGACTTTGAGCTACTCAGCAGTAAATGTGAGCAGCGCGAGAAAGTTACAAATCTTTTCTCCGAAAATTATGGCCGCGTTTTATATTTCCTATGGAATATTGACATTCAAACCTCACAGTGTAACAACTACTTCTCACTCAGCACAAGAGCTTGTTCGTTGTAAACTTATGCTACTCAACAGTTCAACATAAAATAATCGGTCAAACATGAATGCATTGATATTTTTGATCAATTAAATCTCAAAACCATAAAATTTTTTAAGTGTATTTATTTAATATGCATTATGATGGGGGTAGTTATGTTTTCGCAGCACTTTTTTGTTGTTACTTTTTGTAGCAAGTACCTAATCAATTTACAAGCGGTCTTTTGCATATTATTAATCATTTTACTCATGCCAAAATACATAGTTTTTATCTCCATTTTCACAAAAATTTTTATTTCCAAAAAAATTTAAATTTTGTGACATTCATTGTCAGTTGCTATTGACACTTTTAGTGAAGTTTTTGATTTCTTCAGTGTTTGCAACTGTCTAATTTTATTTTGATTCTTTTTAATTGTGCAAATTCTATTTTAAGATTGTTCCACATTTAATAAGTACAATGTAGTTATTAAGAATCATAAACTCAATGCTTAGCACCTCCTCCATAAAAACGTTTAATGGCTAACCGTCCTCATCAAACGTGTGTTACCACTACTACCAACATACCTACAGTTACTTAAAATTTCCCTTTCATTTTTTATTTCAGACAAGGACCCCTCCGAGCCATGCGCCATTCCCGGCCTGACCCCCCCACCCGAGGGTTGCGACTGGACTTGGGACTTCGACCAGGATGGGTGTGAGCGGAATCACAGGGTCGTCTGTCCGGACGGAAGTGGGGCAACCAATGGTGGGTTAGAACTTTGGAAGCATACATTAAAGCTTATCCTATATTTCAGTTGAATTTTCTTTTTTCCTTTTTATTTCATTTTATTTTCTTTCAATTTTCTTTTTTCTTTCTTTCTTTTTTTTTATTAGCCGCCACTCACCGGCTTATGGTAGGATCGGCAGTTTTGATTCTCATTAACTGACTCCGAAGTCAGAGTCAGTGACTTTGGAGTCAGCATTAGTCATCATTACCTTTTTGAAGGGCTACGAAACTCCGCTTGCACATGTGTATGCGTGTAGCGTCTTTTGTGATAGTGATGACTAAGCTCATGCTGATTCCGCAGTCACTGACTCTGACTCCAGAGTCAGCTAGTGAAAATCACAGCCACCGTAAGTGATTTTGACGTCAATAGGTTGACTGCAGTCACTGATTGCAAAATAAAGTCAGTGACGCTGACTCCGGACGGAGTCATATGATGTTAATTTTAAGCTGTACTGTAAGGTTCTGATGTATATTTTGGCGGGAAGGGGGCGGGCGGTTATTTTCCGCGACTATCCCACCCTATTCAAGGCTTGTAGTCTGCTTAGTTATAGTTAAAGTCTGACAAAAGAATAGATGCGCCACTTAGTACGTATTTTATCGGCATGAGTTCTGCGACTACTTGCTGTACTCTTGATAGTCAAAATCTATTCTTTTCGTAACAAAAACACATGTTTTGTTTTCGCAAGTGGTGCAACTATTTCTTGATCAGACTATAGTTAACCCATAGCTTGGCTTGCTTTAGGCAACGCAACACTGGCAGAGTACCCCCTGGGCCTCTCCACTAACGATACCCAGCCCCCCTGTGTGGTGCCCCCCCTTCCCGCTCCGCCAAAGGGATTCGTTTACGCATTTGATGTGAACACATTTGGCTGTCCGGTCGAGTACCATCTCATTAAACTGCCCACTAGAAAACCAAATTGACTATCAATCGACTAGAATAATTAATTTGCATTTTTAATGATCGTAGAACTGAAAGTTTTTATGTTGTTTTTAAATATGTTGCAATTATTGGTATAAGTATAGGTATATTTGTTGACGACTTAGTTGCTTTGCTAATAAACTACATTCGCTTGTTGCGCTTGCAATTAGAATATCAGCGTTGCCAGGATTCGACCCAAAATAAAGACCTCGTAAGCCGAATGTCTGTAAATTCGAACGAAAATAGACATAGAAAACTAACAATATACATATAGTACCAAAAACACCTAAAATATATTTATTGTGAAGAAATCATGGAAAACGGCAGATAGATACAGTTAGTGCTGAGCTAACTCAGATAGAGCTATAGAGGCGCATGCAATTACTGATTTGAACTGATAGGACTTAATCTAGCAGGAGTAACAATGGATATTGGACTAAACTAGTTAAGCCTTTCCTTCCCACAGCGGCTTCAAAACTACTATCGGCACTATGTCACACTAGTGAAACCTGTCGGCCTGATGTTTCACAGAATCACTTACTTCACGAGGATGCCTTAGGTATCCGAGTGAAGCGAGCTAGTGGCCGAGTGGTCTGGCGTTACAGTTCTACCAGAAAGTTGTCACTGGGAAGCATGCCCAGTCTGTGGCAGCGGATCAAATGTGAGCCAAAGCTTGAACTTAGTGCAATTTAGAAAATTCAGGAAGGAAAGGGTTAAAATAAATCATCTGCTCAGTTTTAGGCCGCATCTATTCCTACATTAGGTATCATTGGACACAAGGATTTACCATTACCATTAGGGTGCGCAGTGAATTATTTATTATTGTTTAATCTTTCACCATTAAGATTAGAGTACGGGGCACGGGCTTAATTTTTATGTATCACCAACTGAATAACACAATGGTTTAGTCTGGGTTTGTCTACATCTGGGTTTGTCTAAAAATTTGATTGGCTGTTTAAATAACAGCTAGCCAATGACTATTGACTGCTAAGCTCTGCCTACTAGTTTACTGCAGGGAAATCTATGTGAAAATTTACAAATTGCACAACTATTGTAATTCACAAAATTTTTTTGTGTAATTGCGTTGCCACGACATGGACATGACCGTGACGGACTCAAGGCAAACGGTGACAGACTGTGTACCACTCAAACATACAGTCTCAACACAATGGCCAGCTGTAGTGACACGCATGTGTACAGAGTACAGACTACAGACGCATACCTAATGTACAGCAAACGCACAATAAACCATTGGGCCGCACGCATAAAGCGTACTCTGGTCAGCACACAAACCACAGCAAATAGAGCTTAATTATCTGTTGCGGTGTGGCGCAACAGGAAAAACACAATCTTTTTATTTTTCAGAAACAACGCCAGATGCCTGTGATCCGAACCCATGCCCTCTGGGACAAACCTGTGAACCGGTCTCAGTGGCTTGTGACGCACCTCCTTGTCCCTCGCATATCTGCACAGGTCAGTAATGACGTGAATATCTCTGGGTGGGACTCACAAAAAGTGTTTCAACTTCGAACTAAGTCCACGTGTCCATTCATACTTACAGCTGTAATATACATGTCCATCAGCCGGCAAAATTACAAAATATTCACGCAACATTCTGACTGGTTCCTTTGCTAGTGGCGTGATTAACGTTCATATCCGAAAAAGGATTTTTTCAATATACTAACTCATTTTCAGAAGGCAACACGACCGAGTGCACTCAACCCAACGAGCAGTTCACGCCCTGCGGTGGCTGCGACAAAACCTGTGATCACGTGATCAATGACCAAGAAGTGGCCTGCCCGCTGATATGTAAATTACATGGGGACTGTCTGTGTGCGGAGGGATATGTGCGGGACCAGAATGGCAGCTGTGTTCTGCCGGAGATGTGCTATGATTCGGGTTAGAGAGAGTTATTGTGGAGTTGGTTTAGGTTTAAGTTAATTCTATTTAGTAATGTTCTGATAAGGATAAAGATTCGGAGTAAGTTAGCGGTTTTGCAAAAGTAAACTCAGCTAATTTCTTCTCATGATATGCTCATTTGTCTCGTTTTCTTTGATTGCTTCAATGCTTTCTCCCAATTAAACTACAATCCCTATTCTATAATCTCCTCAATCCCTTGTCTAAAAAGTAACTATTTTTATAGTCCCCTTAATCCCGTTTCCATAAAATTTTCAATAAGATCAAGTCTTTCTTAAAATCCCCTTAATCCCTTCCCTATAGTGCTCTCAAATCTCTGTAAACTTAAGTTAATCCCTCATCGTTAATCTTCTTAATCCCCATAATCCCTTCTCTGTACTGCTCTCAAATCAGTCTTTAAACTTAAACTAAACCCTCACCCTTAATCTACTTAATCCTCTATTTCAGCCACCAACACCACCACGGAGCCCCCCGACCCCTGCCCCGACCCTGACGAGCGATTCGCCGAATGCGGGGGCTGTGACCGGGATTGTGGTCACGTGATCGCCCGCAAGCCATTCATGTGCCAGCTGACCGAGTGTCGCAAAGAGGGGGCCTGTCTGTGTCTGCCCGGGCTGGTCCGCGAACGGCCGGGGGGAAAATGTGTACTGGAACAAGACTGTCGAGATCTCAGGAGTAGACTGAGTAAGTCTCCATTCATGCTTACAGCCGTGTGTCCGTTCAGCTGGTGTAATTAGGTAATAATAACAGTAGTACTTAATAAGTAAGAGTATGACACTATGTTGTAGCTAATCGGCCGGAACGATGCTCCGGCCGAAATAGCCCGTTTAAGCCTTGAGGGGAAAAGGGGGTTACCCCTCAAATCAGGGATGTGTATTCATTCCACTAGGGGGGCACCCCATCCCCAATTCAAGGATGTGTGTTGATTTCAGGCGGTGAAATTCCTCCCTCGTTTCAGCCGACCACCAGCATGAACTTTGTGGTGAGCAGGTGGGTAAAACCATAGTTTAGTAAAACCACCTTTGTGAAATCCACCCCTTCTGTTTCAGACGAAGAGAAACTAGCCAGCCTCTGCACCGAACCCAACGAGGAGTTCGTAGAGTGCGGTGGCTGCGATGCAACCTGTGGTCACGTGGTGGACAACCGACCAGTGGCCTGCAGCCAGCAGTGCCAGGTGCCCGGGAAGTGTCTCTGCCAGCTGGGATTTGTCCGGGAGAAAACCGGGGGGCCTTGTGTGGAGGAGACCCGGTGCATTAGAGTGCCTGGTGGGTGGGTTAAATGGATTTATGGGGTTAAATTTAGGTTTAGTAGATTTAGGGGATTAAGTAAGGTTTAGTGGATTTTGGGGATTAAATTTAGGTTTAGTGGATTTAGGGGATTAAATTTCGGTTATGTGGATTTAGGGAGTTAAATTTAGGTTTAGTGTATTTAGGGGATTAAATTTAGGTTTAGTATATTTAGGTGATTAAATTTAGGTTTAGTGGATTTAGATGAGTAAATTTCGGTTATGTGGATTTAGGGAGTTAAATTTCGGTTTAGTGGACTTAGGGGATTAAATTTAGGTTAATGTTATTTAGGGGATTATATTTAGGTTTATTGGATTAGGATACTGCAATTGGCTTAGATTGTGCTGAACTGGAGAAGTTTTACGGCCTTAATTACGGTTATTTGGCTCATTATTATGAAAATTTATTATTTTTTAGTTAAATTCAGTCTTCTGTAATTTCTATATAATGGTAATAGTGTAATTTCTATAGTTCTGTTCTTCTATAATTCTGGAGCGGGCTTTCTAATGTCTTGGCTTTATAATAAGAGCTGTATGTATAATATGTAAGAGCTGGGTTAATAATTTTGGCTCTATAATTCTGGAGTACTCGCCGCTAGAGATGAAGGAATATAACCCAGACAAAGCTATTACAAGAAACTTGTCAATTAGTTTGACTAATTAATTGATTAATTATGCGAATAAATTTTTCTGTAACCTAGGTTTGCCTGCGGACCGTCGGTTTCCTTGTGCCAACCTAAAAGAACCGGTGTTGGAGCCGCCACCGGAAAACTGCGAGTGGACTTATGACGTGGACCAATATGGGTGTCATCAAAATTACAGGGTTATTTGCTGTGAGTTTAAGGTCAATTTGATTTTGGGGATAAATTCTTTCATGTCCGGACTCCGGAGGGGCTTTGTGGGGCTGTAAAACGTTGGTAGTACATTTTAGTCTGCTGGTCTTTAAATTGTGTTTCACTAATTGTAGGTTAATTGTATTCGCATGTATTTTTTGTATCTCATTCCACACACAGTTAAATGCTAAGTTTGACGTTTGGTCATGGCAGCAACAGTGCTCCATATATGCATATACATAATAACCATAAATATTCTCAAAAATAACTGCATTTGTTACTTCCTCCAGCTGATTTTTAACTTTCACTACACCATAAATAACCTAACAAAGTTTAACTCATTCAACTATCTAATCTGTTTAATCGATTTTCTAGACAATGAAACCGCCTGTGACGACAATATTTGTCCTTTTGGTGCTGACTGCGTACTTCAGCCTTGTCCGCTGAAACCGAAACCTGGCGAGGACTGTCAGCAGTACAGTTGCGAAGGTTGGTCGAAATGGTTTTGGAGTGGCATTTTAAACCTAATTGTTATTTAATCAGACTCAAGTTAACCAATTTAGTCCGGCAAAAGGCTGCTAAATTGGTGAGTTTCTGCTAAAGTTGCTTTTGAAAAGAAGTGATATTATGTTGGAAATTACGAGACTGCAATAAAAAACTGCGCGAAATTAGTTTTACGTTTGTTCGATGATTGCATTTTCGAATTGACTTGTTTTATTTTCAGTTGACTGTTTCTTTCCCGAGCTTGAGGAGGTGCCGGGATGTGAGTGGTTCTGGTCAGTGGACGAATATGGCTGCGAATATAACCACACCATGGAATGCGGTCAGTTAAGCTGAGTCACCAACCCACTAGTCACTAGTCGAGTCACTAACCTATTTATTTGGTCAAGGCTAACCAAGTCCTTGTCGGTTGTTTGTTTGTTTGATTGATTGATTGATTGATTGATTAAAATTTTCTCTGCTGTTTCTTGTCAAGACATAAAAGGTAATATGTATGTACTCTTGGTAATATTGTGATCAATATGACAGTTCTTATTTTCAGCCCCCGTCAGTCCACCTATAAATCTTGTGGTTCCCCCGCGCCCCCCTCTGACCGGCCTGCGTCTTCCTGACGGTTCAGCCCCAGATCCCCGCTGCCCCGCCCCCTCCGGGTTTGGTCGTTGTGTGCAGATGTGCCGCAATGACGGGGACTGTTTCAGGGGGGGCATTTGTTGTCCCAATGGCTGTGGCTATATCTGTGTTAATAGTCAGATTCCATTGGGCTAATTCTCAGGGGTGGCGTTCAAAAGAGTTTAGGGTTTAAGAGTTTGGAGGATGTCGCTAACAAGTTATAGGGTAGTTTGATTAGTTAACAGGATGTTGTTCAAAAGTTTGAAAGATGAGTTTAGGGGATGTCGTGCAAAAATTTACAGGATAGTTTAACAGTTAACAGGATGTAGTTTAATATTGTGGAGTGTTTGTAATTTTTAGAGAGTTGTTAGCGAACTTTTAGGGTGGAATTCACAAAGGTGGTTTAACTAAACCATGGTTTTACGTACGTTTTTATATAATTTGCACATAATTTCATTACGAAATATCGGCTGATTCGTTACGAATTTCGTCGATTTTCTTAAACCATGGTTTTAGCGCAGCTGAAATTTAAAACCTGCAGCACAGCAGGTCTCTGTTTTGCTGAAATTTCAGCTAAGCTAAAACCATGGTTTAAGAAAATCCAGGAAGTTGGTAACGAATCAGGCTATATTTCGTAACGAAATGATGTGCAAATCATGCAAAACGTACGTAAAACCAATGGGTTAGTTAAACCACCTTTGTGAAATCCACCCTTAGAGTTTAGAGAAATTTTAGCATATTCATTTTAAAGGGTACTGTAAGCCCTTTAAGGTGGTAGTTTCGTATATGCAGCTTTTTTTGATGAGCTGTTACTCGGTTGTTTTAGAAGCTATTTATAAGCGCTTTTTTTGCATTTCACAGACAAAGAAATAGACCGCAAGCACATGTATTTGATATGTTGACAATTTTGACAGTTTGTCCAAAATATGCTGTAAAATATCTCAAATTTGACATTTTGTCAAGTTTTTGCGTTATGTTTTATTTTGGAAAGAATATAACCTGATTAATTTTAATTCTAATTTAGTCAAAATTCATTGTAGGTATCCAATACATGCATAGTTTATTTAGATAAGTCTTCACGCTGCTTCACTTCAAATCTAAACTTCAAAATATAACTTTTTTGAATATCGTAAAACTTTGTGGCTTGAGAAAACAAAAACTACAATGCCTATCAATAATTGCAAAAAAATGAGTCTAGACATTTTAGTTTTCTTAATTTTGTTTAAATATTATCAATATAGACTGCACACATAATCAGCAAATTGACACTTTCGCGTACATGACGTATCTTTTAGTATAATGAACTCGTATGCGTTGCCATGGCAACCACGGCTATAAATTTCATTCCCATAGTCTAAAGTGACCTACTGTCTTCCAATATTACCGCTAATACAGTCAAACTACAGTACAGTAGCTACGGAAAACAAATATATAACATCATGTCTTGTCACGTATTTTTGAGCGTTTTTAGTAAAAAATGAGAGTAATATAGTTCAGAGCTCATAAACCCTGATTATATAACAGTTCGGAACATGAGCTTTAGCACAACACTGCAATGTAAACAGGTCTAGTTCGGTGGCAAATTTCGAAAAAATACATAGCTTGAATTTTATATCACATCTTTTTCAAGTGAAACAAGTAGGCCCCTAAAAGGGGCAAATTCCGCTACAGTGGCGTTAAATTTAATATTACAGTACCGACAAACTGAAACTACACAGTAAATCATCACTTGCATAGCAAATGTTGGAAAAGTAAATCTTTGGTCATCAACTTAGTCTTTAGTTAGACTAGGTAATGTTTAAATATATATTTTTTGCTGCAGACTATCAAACTCAGACTAGGTAATGTTTAGGCATTTTTTCTGCAGCCTAACAAAATCTTATTTTAGTGAGTATAAAAAGTTAGGACAGGTCCTCATGTTGGTATGATATGATGAACTATGAACTGTCATCGCCATGCTGCTATTTCTATTGTCGTAGTCTGCTGAACTAGGTTCTGTAGTTTCTACCTTGGTCCGCCTTCTGGCTTGCCAATTTTATCTGGCTTTGCCCCTGTTGCTTTGAGCATTGGTTTGTCCGCTGTTGACAGTTACTAACGTCAACAGGCAAAGCTCTGGTTTGGTCCGCTGTTGCTTAGAGTCTTGGTTTGTGCGCTGCTATTTTAGCCCTAGTATGTCCACTGTTGTCTCAGGTCTAGTTTTGTCCGTGGTTGCTTAGAGTCTTGGTTTGTGCGCTGTTCTCTTAGCCCTAGTTTGATCCGCTGTTGCTTAGAGACTTGGTTTGTCCGCTGTTGTCTCAGCTCTAGTTTGTTCCGCTGTTGCTTAGAGTCTTGGTTTGTCCTCTGTTGTCTCAACTATAGTTTTGTCCGCTGTTGCTTAGAGTCTTGGTTTGTGCGCTGTTCTCTTAGCCCAAGTTTGATCCGCTGTTGCTTGAAGTTTTGGTTTATCTGGTGTTGTTACAGCTTTAGTTTGGTCCGCTGTTGCTTAGAGTCTTGGTTAGTGCGCTGTTCCCTTATAGTCCTAGTTTGGTCCGCTATTGCTTAGAGTCTTGGTTAGTGCGCTGTTCCCTTATAGCCCTAGTTTGGTCCGCTGTTGCTTAGAGTCTTGGTTTATGCGCTGTTCTCTTAGCCCAAGTTTGGTCCGCTGTTGCTTAGAGTATTGGTTTGTCCTCTGTTGTCTCAACTCTAGTTTTGTCCACTGTTGCTTAGAGTCTTGGTTTATGCGCTGTTCTCTTAGCCCTAGTTTGGTACGCTGTTGCTTAGAGTCTTGGTTTGTCCGCTGTTGTTTCAGCTTTACTTTGGTCCGCTGTTGCTTAGAGTCTTGGTTTGTGCGCTGTTCCCTTATAGCCCTTGTTTGGTCCGGTGTTGCTTGAAGTTTTGGTTTATCTGCTGTTGTTTCAGCTCTAGTTTGGTCTAGGGCTGGGCACGGTTACAAAATCACTATCCGTGTACACGGTTAGTTTCAAAGGCTAGTAACCGCGTGTACACGCTAACTGACGGTTACTGCTGTTATCCGCGTGTACACGCTAAATATCCGTGTAACCGTGTACACCGTTTACACAAGTATCCGTGTAACCGTTTACACGGATACTAACCGTGTAAACGGCTACACGGTTACTAACGGTTACACGGTTACTAAACGGTTACACGGTTACTAACCGGTTACACGGTTACTCAACGGTTACAAGGTTACTAACCGGTTACACGGTTACTATATGGCTACACGGTTACTACTAACCGGTTACACGGTTACTAAACGGTTACTAAACGTCAAGAAACAGAAGGGGATCTTTACTAAGCAGCATCAGCCCAGAGGAATAACCCAGGGAAGATACGAACCACCCATCTCTATATCTGCAGACCAGCAAGCTACATACCATTGAGCTACTGGGACAATGCTGAGCTGTCAGTGTAAATGCTTTTATATATCTTGAATAATATAGCTTGCACACACATGCGTATATGAAGTAACACACAGGCAAATCACTTGTGTTCGGTTGTAGGCTTTGTATAAATCCAGCAGCCAAACGAACATTTTCTTAACGATTACACGAAGTCGGAAAACGGATAGTGTAACCGGTTACACTATCCGTTTAGAGTAACCGTTTATACTATCCGTTTAGAGTAACCGGTTACACTATCCGTTTAGAGTAACCGGTTACACTATCCGTTTAGAGTAACCGGTTACGCTATCCGTTTAGAGTAACCGGTTACACAATCCGTTTAGAGTAAACGGTCACAGGATCCGCGGTTACTGTGTCTCAACGTGTACACTACACGCTGTAACCGCTAAGTAACCGCGGATAGTGACCCCTAACCGTGTACACGCTAAGCTTAGCGTGTACACGATTACACGCGTGTACACGGTTCGTACCGTGTTAGGCTTGACTCATACTTACAGCCGTATGTCCGTTCAGCCTGCAGAATGACGTCACTAGCAGCCTAGTGCAGTGGATCAGCCAGCGCAGGTGACGTCATTATTTCGTCATTTTGTCGGCTGAACGGACATACGGCTGTAGGTTGATGGCCTAACCGTGCCCAGCCCCAGTTTGGTCCGCTCCGCGGTTGCTTAGAGTCTTGGTTTGTGCGCTGTTCTCTTAGCCCTAGTTTGGTACGCTATTGCTTAGAGCCTTGGTTTGTCCTCCGTTGTCTCAATTCTAGTTTTGTCCGCTGTTGCTTAGAGTGTTGGTTTGTGTGCTGTTCTCTTAGCTCTTGTTTGGTCAACTGTTGTTTTGAGTCTCGGTTCGTCCGCTAGTATCTCGGCTGTCCGGCTCTGGCTTTACCCCTAGTGGCTAAAGAGGGCTTGGGTTGTCCGCTGTTGTTTGTGCTCAAATTTCGCCTGCTGATGCTTTGGGTCTTGATTTGTGTGTTCTGGACAGTGCGCTGATTTTGGTTAGCCCGTTGTATAGCTTTTCTTGTCGATGTCATGTCGAATTACTTAAACCAACCCAAAAGAAATAATTGTAAACTGTGTGAGACTGAGTCCTTCTCCTTAGTTCAGTTATCCAGAGGTCCTTCTCCTTAGTTCAGTTATCCAGAGTTATCTTATATGTAACTGTGGTAATCCTATCTGAAAGAGTAGCTCTTGCAAACCTATTCAGTGATCAACTGCTTGTGACTTTCAGCCGGCAAAATTTTGAAATGTACTCAGAGCATCTACAGTTTTGTGTATACTCTGCTACTGTCCTACTTGTACCTAAATCTACAAACCGAAACCAATCTTTTGCCCTGAAGAGGGCATTTGGGGTAGCTCCGACTGTTCCACTCCATCTCATGGCAGCTCATCAGCACTCCATCAGATCCTGTCTCTTCCTGCTGAGTAGTTGGCATCTCCTGCAAAAAGCGTCTTCTGAGCTCTTCTGCTCCTGGCATCTGCGTGTTGAGTGCTGACTGCTGCCGCCGGCTGCCTCCACTGCCGGCAATGAACTGATTGACTGACGAGACGACTGACTGACCCTAACAGTGAAACTAATTTGCATATTTTCCAATGAACGCCCCACCCATTTCAAACGCATTGGCTGACATTTTATGTACGTAGACGACAGGGCATGTTGATTGGCTGATCATTAAAAACTAATTTGCATATGTTTTGGATTGGCTGGCCAATTTGACCACTGTCCGTCAAAGCCCAGACAGCCAAGGGGGGCTTGGAATTAAATAATTATATCTGCCAAAAAAAGAATATTTACGTAGTAAAACATCCAAAATTTAAATTTAATTTTAGACCATACGTACTTCGCTCTAAATATGGTTATTGTTTTCTATTTCAGGTCAGTACCGCAGTTTTAGGCCCCCAATGGCAGAAAAAAAAGACTGCCATATATTAGGCCTATGGTAAGCATAGGCCCTCTGGTGGCTCGTAGCACCAAGCATGTACTCTTGGTGCTACAAACCTTTTCCAAATATTCCGCCTTTAGGCGGAATAAAAAGTGATGAATTCAGAAAGTGTCAATTTCCTGAAAACATTTGCAGTTAAATATGCGTTTTAACGTTTCAAAGTGATCTTAAGTAAAACATCTAGATATCATTTTTTAAATTTAGTGAAAAACAATCCTGTTTTTGTGAAACAGTTGTTTAAAAATTACTATATATTGTAAAAATAGCCAAAAAATTTCAAAAACACTACTTTTTTTCGTTATAACTATAGTGTAACTGATTATAAATAGCCTATAATTTGCCCATATGTTGGCCTAAAAGTGCCTCATACCAGATGCTAGTGAAATCTTCAAAATTATGAAAAAAGTAGTTTTTCCGTTTTCACGATATCGAATCTGATTGCAACTACTGTTTTGCCTTGTTTGCACATTGCATTGCATCTACCGATTACCGATTGCTTGGTATTACTTGTGCGTAATAAAATGATAATGATTGGTAATGATAATTTTGGTTTTTGTTTTCAAATGTTTTTATTTTTGTGGTATTTGTTTGGGCGATTCATACAATAATTAAATGTTAATTAAGTACTAAATATAAGATACATATTTAGTCATTGAGGTCAAATGTAGACATGTCACACATACAGAACTTGACAAATGTTTCTTCAAGTACATACTACAAAGTACTGTGCAAAAAAAGTTCTTCGCCGTACTTGTCTACAAAATAGGACAAAAATTCGCGAAAACTGACCAAGTCTGTTGGAAAGTGACGATTGCAAACAAAAATTTTTAATCGGTATGGAACGCAACGTAGTAAATTGAACAACAAAACTTGGCAAATTTTTTTGTTTTTAACTTTCTAGACAAGCTTTTCGACATGACACTACTTCATGTTGCACCCGCCCAGGCGCTTCTGAAGACTTTAGGGTCTACGCAAAGCATGAATCAGTGACCCGACAGTACCAAAATACCTAAATTTTTGAGCCTCTCGAAGCTGCTAAAACATCAGCAGGAACGGTCACAAGCCATTGGCTAACATTCATGACATTTTCCCCTACTTTAAAGACCCCCATGGTCACATTTAGCACAAATAGCGGGATACAAGCCAGCGTTGTTAGCTTGTACAAGGCCATGGAACACCCAAGCGCACAAACGGAGTGGAATTCAACTTTCCCTAGTCAGAGACTGCAATTCCTTCTGAGACGAGCGGCTTATTTGTCAATTCTGAGGGTAGCAGGTACCAGCCAGGGTCCTTAGATGTTTATTTTGGTCACAAATGCGTCACGCTCAAGCCTAGGAGCCGTCTTGGAGAAGATGGACAAAAAGAAGAAATTGCACCCTATTGCTTTTGCACTTAGATTACTATCGAAAATCGAAGAAGGGTATGGCAACACGCATCTAGAGTGGTATTTATTGATCTGTCACTGACTGTAGCGTGTAGGCCAGGAAGGACAACCAGTAAAATAATAAAAAAGTTTATTGAAGTTCGAGAGAGTAGCAATGGACAAGACCAGAGCACTTGAGGGATGTTTTCAGTTACCAAAATCTTAATCAGTTAACTAATTAGCTGAGGACTAGATCAGTTGAGTTATTAGTTAATTTTGCAAAATATTAATCAGTTCAGTTACAGTTAAGTTAACTTAACTGTCACTGACAACTTTAACTGAAAACATTTTTAGTTATTTCTCTAAAATTGATGGTTTGCTTTTTGGTATTCTCATATTTATGACTGTTGTTTCAAATGAACCATTTTGCTTACGGCAACTATGGCTTCTTGGCCAACAATTAGCAGTAGATTTGGAATTTGGTAAAATGTAGTGCCGAAACTAAACTAAGCAACTGCAGCAGGTATTATTGCTTTCTATGAATGCGAAGGCGAAGTAAATTCGATGATGAAACATATCTGTTGAATTTTCATTCAGCAAACGAGCCTTGCCCCGTTTGGGCCTGCTTGTTAAAATGTTCCCACAACTGAACTGAATAATTGATTTTCAGTTATGCGTAAAAATTGAAAATCAACAGCAGTTGCGACGCATAACTGACAATAATTTTCAGTTATAGCATGTAACTGAAAATATTATCAGTTAACTGATTTTAATCAGTTTCTTACAACCGAAGCAGTTCAGTTACAGTTAACAGCTTCTGAGAATTGTGCAGTTAAGTTATCAGTTTTTAACTGCTTTTCAAATTCAGAGTAGTTAAGTTATCAGTTATTATCAGTTAACTGTAACTGCTTAACTTTAACTGAAAATGAATCAGTTAGCAGTTAACTGAAAACATCCCTACACTTGAGCTACAAAACAGTCACAAAGCTATTCTAGTGTTTATAGTCAAATTCTCTTGATGAGCCGAGGCCCTATCAACTCAAGAGGCACTCGATTTATATAAGGTAGTAGAAATTTTTGTCAGTATGCACTAAAGGACACTCCATTCTATGTTGTGAACGGACCCGATCCGCTGCTACCTGCTGATGTGTTGTTTAAACTGCCAAAACCCTTATTAGGTGACGCCTTACCAGATTATGTGAAAAAACTGAGAGCTGCAAGAGCGCACACATTGTCCGACTGCTCCGACGTGTCTATAATTTGATATGGAACTTCGCAATGTTCTGTATGGTTGCATTTTTGGCAAGTTGGAACGGGGGTCTGTGTGATGATTTTCAAAACAAATGATCGGGTTGTGTATTTTTTTGGCTTGGCGTGTCGGTCGTAGCGCGTTTAGTTTTTATTTTATTTTTCAAAATATAATTTCGTATAGTTTTATTGAGTTTGTTTCATAGCTTAAGTTCACTTCAAGTTAAGCACAGTACCCCCTGTATAATACCTTAGGACAGCTAGAAGCTAACTAGGGAGCCAATTTTTAAGAACTGTGCCCCCTACCTTACAACGTCACGGATGCTATGAGTCATCTTAGGCATGTGTCAATTTACCTACTACTGGTAATTAATCAGCCACGGCGTTATGAGTCATCCTAGGTTTTTGTCAATTTACCTACTATTAGCCATTAATCATTTCTGGTTACAACCAAAAAACACTTTATATTTTACTAAATCTACCCTTAGCGTAGGTATTCAGCTTGGGTTGTTATGTCAGCCTGTAGTACTTGGGTTATACTATACGATGATATGTTGCTCGAGTCAATCGGTACTGTAACCGCTAAGTAATTGTCCATGCCCGTAAAATTTGTGGTATGTTTTTACCTACACAGTACTTAAGCGTGTTTGAAAAAATAAGGTGGTTGTACTAAAACAGTCATTACTATTGATAGCGTA
>JASANF010004297.1:0-74212 GCA_030248245.1 Trissonchulus sp. WLG1_4 | reverse complement strand
TTATCACTAGAGTTAATTTGACTCAAGTCCAGGCTGTTGGGGTAGATCATATGAAGTGAGTTAGCAAGGAGATTATTGTCGTTGAGAGAACTAATATCATCAATGTAACGATACACGTATTTGAGTTGCATAAAATTGAATTTATTTCTATTAAAATATTTTCGAAAAAAGTTATATTCATGTTGATGAAGAAATAAATTAGCAAGAATTGGAGCACAGTTGGTACCCATAGGTATGCCAATTTTTTGTCTGAATATATGATTACCACATTGGAAATATGTATTAGATACTAGCCAATTTATTAGAACTAAAAATTTCGATTTGTTAAAAGTTTTACCATGGCAGGGTTCAAAAGTCCAAAAAGTATAATATTTGTCTAGATAAATTAATTCATCTTCTCGAAAAACACGATTTAGTAATTCGGAAATGGTGTTAGTTATTTCATCGTGTCTAAGTTTGGTATATAGAGTGGTAAAATCAAAAGTAGAAACGTTGCGAGCTTCTTTCTTGATAGAAAGATGTTTGCAATTTTGTAAAATTTTACTATTATCCTGGATAATCCAGAATGGGTTGAAACCAGTATAACGAGCTATGGCATTGCAGTAACGTTGAGATCTGGACTGGATTAATTTTAAGCCTGAACCAATCAGCATAGATATAGGTTTACTGGGTGCGTTGCTGCTCGCTATTATAGTACGGAAACTGATAGGTGTTTTATGAAACTTAGGTATAAAATAGATAAAAGGTAATTTTAATTGGTTATCGAAAGATTTAAAACCGAAATTAGTAATAGATTGACATTGTAGCTTAATAATTTCATCAGCGGAAAAACAGCTTTGTTCATAAAAATCGTTTTGATTATTAGGATAACCTACTTCTTTTTTCAAAGCATTGATATAAAAAGATTTGCAAATAATGCAAAAGTTCTGTCCCGCTTTGTCAACAGTAGTAAATACAAAATATTTTTTGAGTGACCTAAGTTCATTCATAGCAGCAAGGGAAAGATCTACCTGGGGGATTCTTTGTGCTTCGACTGGTGTTTGATCGTTTACGTCCAGTAGGAGCTGAGTTTGTATTGGTGTTATCCTCGTCTTGGCTGACCCATACTTCTTCTCCAACAGGCCATTCTTCCGTTGGTTTGTTAGCATTACCATCCAATGAAGCCATATGTTCAAATCTGTAACATGATTGTATTTGTTAGCTAATGTAAAAGCATAAGTACGAAAACTTTCTATAATTGACAGAGCAGCAGCATGAACATCGGGAGGATTAGAAATTCTAAATTTTGTACCTTTTTGAAGTAAAGTTCTCAGTTCAGAATTATGGATAAAAGAAAAATCACTAGTTATAATATGTCCATGGTGGGGATCCTTTAACGGAGAATTGTAGCAGTGACAAGATAAATTGTTAGAGAATTCTAGATTACATTTAAGTACACTGTTCTTATAGTTGAAAATTATATTACTAATGGGTTTATTATAATTATAAATAACGATAGGACTAGCAGCAAGTGAAGGAAGATTTGCTGGCCAAAGACTTTTAGCATTTCGTAACAATTTATTAGGTCTAAAGCAGTCTACAACCTTATTTACAAAATTAATTTTAATTTTAAAGGGATTAACGACATTTTTGACACTATTCAGGGCAGGCTTATAGAGCTTAGCCTCGCATATATCTTTTAAAAAGCAATTAAAGTTAGAATCATCAGAAGACTTTAAAGCTGATAACCATAATTCTTTTACCTGTTTTTTAGTTAGACTCATTATAGTAGTAGTTATTTCCTTGAAATTAAAGTTGGTAAATTCAGTAGATAAATTTAGGTAAGAATCATCTTGATGTGTATCGGTACCTCTGACACTGCGCGGTCGTCTTCTGCCCCGTTTCTTGTTTTTACTTTTATTAAAATAAGTATTTTTCAAAATAGTGAAAATAGGGATATTCTCGGACTCATCACATACTCTATTATTAAGACCATATGGGAATCTTGTTTTTAGCTGTTTTATCCAGTAACTTTCACGATATTTTCGATTTTTGGTGGTCTCACATTCTGAAGCTAATTCAGGACATTTTTCAATAATCATTACCTTGAAATTGCTGCAATTAGAATTGTTGAAATGGCCCGCCAAAAGTTGACACCCGGATTTATCGTTCTTCCGTATAGAAGCTAAATGTTCAAAGATTCTATCTTTAAGCCTCCTTTTGGTTTCTCCTACATATTGAAAAGAGCAAGAAGTACATTGAATCAGGTAAACAATATTAGAATCAGTACAGTCGACATCATTGAGGGTTGGGCTAATTACTGAGTATAATTGTCTTTTATACAAACTTTTGAAAGTGTTAACAGGATTTAAAATAGTGCAGAGTTTGCATCTACGTGCATGACATGGTTTATTGTAGGTTTTGAAAGCCAGGAAAAAGGGGGGCTAGCCCAAGAAAAGGAAGGAACCGAAGGAGTAGGATACCCGCAGGGTTAAATTAGTAATTACATGAAGCAGGGAAAGGTATAAAGTAAAGAAAAATGAGTTTAGTAGAGCAGTAACCTGATAACACTAAAAGTAAAGGTGCGGATAACAAAAAATTGAAATATAAGTGATAAGAAGTATAAGCTATTATTGAGTAAAATTTTGGAGGGTGTGTTATCCGTAATTAAGGATATAATTATGAAGACTGAAAATGGCGGCATGGTGAACATAATATTTAAACTTGCAAGTTAAAGGTTAAAATTAAAAATTACATTAAAAATTATAATTACAATAAAGTACTGTTGCGTAAGATATGAATAATTATTGAAATAAAATAAAAATTAATATATATTGTAATTGAAATAATATATAACCAGAAAAAGGATCATGAAAACGCCGAGGCGTGACAGAACCATGGAATGGAGGAGCGGCGCATAAAAGGTTGAAGGTAATTTTACTTAGAGAAAAAATGGTAGGATGCCACTCGACTTGCCATACCATAGAGCTGCGCTTGTATGAATTAATATTATATATATTTAATAGATAATTTTTAATTTTAATAAAACAAAGTTTTTAAAATTTTTGAATTTAAATGAAGGGGGGGTGCGTGGCAGGGGTGCTCGTAGCCCCACGCGTCCCCTGCCTCAGGCTTTTCACCGTGTCGACCCGGCGTGGGGAAAGCCTGTGCACCCCGCACCTATTCCCAAACAATAACCGAACTATACTGATTGACTATAGGTGACAAGGAACTGATTGCATGTGATGTGTAATTATGCAGTATGTTTTATGAGTGTACAGTCCATTATATGCATTATTTTGATAATAAAATTTAAAATAACTTCCCTAATTCCGGTTTTGTATGTTTCGTCCAAGTTAAGCTTTAGTCCAGTCGAAGTTCATACTTTTCATACTCGTCCTGGCACTTTTTTCCGTCAATTTGTTCAAAAGCAATTGTAGAACAACTGCAAAGGCAAATGTGCCACTTCTTGCGTGAAAAACGACAGAGTGAAAAAATAAAAAAGTCTAAGAAATATAAAAAACAGCTAAAATCATTCGGTCAATATTTCACAGCAGCTGATCTATGTTGGAAAAAAATATTAACTGGACTTAGGTTCTAAGCTTTGATTATTTGTAATCAGGCATTCTGTGTACAACTTAACTGACACAATGAAAGTTAGGCGCGATAAGACTGATAAAAGTCGATTCTTACTTACAGCAGTATGTCTAGTCAGCAGACAAAAGTTGACAAAAGATTTAGTTGATCATATACAAATGCGGTTTGATTCGTCATTCGACCAATACCTAGCATTATTCCACGATGTTCATGTTTTCTTCTGTTTAGAGAAATACCTAACTGAATCTGTAACCCAATATACTTAATTGAGCTTCCGTTGTCAATGAAATGTTTTCATTTCTTTCTAAAATGGGTTCTAGAAAGCTTTTTCTTTAAGTGAAAACTGAGATACAGAGATGACAATGAAGCCATTTAGCGTTTTTCTAAGGAGTTAAATACTTTACAATATACTTTTTTGTTGCTCAACATTTATCTTACGATTGTCTACAACGGAACTTATTCTTCTGTTTTGAAACTGCAGTTCAAGTAAAACCAGCCTTCCAACAAAGAAACTCAGCAACCACTAAAGAAAAAACTCCCGAATTATAATTTTATTCCCCACCATTCACAAAAATGGCTCGTATAACTTGGTCTTTGGATGAACTAGCAGCGATCAAAATCATGGAAAAAAATTCCGTAATAGTCGGTTACAAGGAACAACCGCCATTCGGCTACACTTGCCCTCAAATTGACACTCCTGAACAAGATTTGTCCCTTCAGAAGAAAACAGCTTGCAAACCTGGCCTTGCGGTAGAGTTTACCAAAACCCTATGCGAACGTCTTGGGGTGAAATGCGTTTTCACCCTTTTGAACAATACCGCCTCACAGGAGTACGACTTTCAAGGTCCCTTGATCGATATAAATGATGGGAAAATCGATACCATGATTCCAGTAACGGTGCTAGACGATAATTTTAGAAAGTTTTTTGAATATACTCAACCGGTTAGTTTAATAAGTAAACTTTCTTTGTTTGAATAAAATCTTCTGTATTTTGCTTAGAATTCGAACAAAAATCGTAATAACAATAGTGAAAAAACTAAACTGCAAAAAAGCTATGATTTTTTTCATTTTAATATTGAAAAACTAGGCCTAAAGTTTCAATAGGAGATGGTTTTAAACAAGTTGGTGAAAAGGGGTTTAGAATTTTTGATTACGAAAAGCACACGACTGTCCGTAGAACTAATTAAACAAAAGTTGCTGAACAATTTGACTAATGGTTCTTTTTTGTATTAAAAAAGTGCAAAACTACCTATCTAGGTAAAAATGGTTTTTCAAAAAAACCACGGTTTAGGTAAAACAAGTTTAAAAAACCATGGTTTAAGCCACCGTGGTTACATCCACTCTGATGAAACTTTTCTGTTAAAATGATCGAATGCAATGGAAAAATATTTTTTAACTAAAATATTGTTTAGCAGTTTTTTCAGTGCGGCTTTGTTACTTAGAGGAAACAGAAAACATTAAAATGATTAGGAGTATGTTTTTACTAAGCATTTTATTTTTTAGGTTTTTTCTCTCCAAAACGGAGTGATGATCAAAACTGTCTACGTTCAACGAAGCGACTCATTTTTTCTAGTCAAACCGTTCACCCCCATTGCCTGGTTTGCCATACTAACCATTGTGCTAACGTTCTGCCTATGGGACCTGATTTTAAGCTCGGCCTACCGTAAGCTAATTACGGATTACGGTATGAGAATGAACATTAATCCTGCCGCATTTCGGTCAAAATGGTGTGAAAGTGTGGGATTGCTTTTGCAGCGTGGGCCCGCAGTTTGGGTGGACAAAATGGCAGCTAAGAAATTCCTTTGTGTCGTTTGGGGTATATCATCGATCATCTTATGCGGAACTTATTCTGGATTTTTGGTCAGTCACAGGGTTGCTATGCTACCCGGGCATCCCTTCACTGATATGTACACACTAGCTGATAATATACTCGCCAATAAGTATACTTTATTGATCAGTGATACAGATCACTTAATGAAAGAACGAATTAAAAGCGCCCCGTCGGGCTACTTCAAAGCAATTCGACAAGCCATTGATAGTAGCGGAAATGGTTTTGAAGAAATCGGAAATTACTCGCTAGTCGCCGAAAAGTTGCTAAATTCGACTGATAATAAAAACTACGTATTCTGGGGCAGCTTATATACGCTTAGAGCTATTGCCAAGGGAAACTGCAACCTAACAATTATTCCTATGGATACGGGAGGTTCCGATTCGGGGATATTTATATTTCGCCACAACAGTCATTATGCCGGCGTTTTCACTAAATTAATTCTAAATTTCATCGATAAGGGAAACTATTTGGAACACCTGGAGATGAAATATCGTTTTGGTCGACAGTGTGAAGAGAATACTGAAACTACAGCTCGACAAGCTCAAGTCGAACTTTATTATATTAGTATCGATGCTTTGATGATTGTGTTTGTAGGCCTGATTTGTGGCTTAGGCTTAGCCATTGTCACTTTTTTGTGCGAACTTATTGGCAGTAGCTTAAACATTTGGTAAATTTTGACTTTGCGTTTGAACAAGTTTTTCTGAATCAAAATCTATTCGAAAATAATTATTTTTTTCATTAATATTTAATTTAATTCTATAATTTATATTACTCAATGATATATAGCCCTAACTGCTTATGCAGCCCTACTAATGGGAGTTATAACGGGATCTGACTGAACGGACATGTGGCTTTGACATCTGTCTGTTTGTCGCTGGCGTCAGCGTATTTTAATTGCATATTCGTATCCGTATATGAGTTGTTTTCTATAATCGATTTACCCTCAAAAATTTACACGGTGTCTAAAAATACAGTATTTGTTATTTTAAAATTGGGCTCTTGAAAGTTCTAATTATTGTCTAATATTTAACTCGTTATTTTCTAACTCTATTGTATTGTGATATAGCATTCACCTGTCGGTATCTTCCGAAATTTTTATTATAACTAGTTTTAGGCAGCAGTGAGCTTCTCTATTTGCAACCCTTATGTTCTATTTTTTTGCACTTTAAACATATAGGTTTACCGTCCAGGTAAACTTCTTAGGTTGAGATAGTTTTCCCCTTGGAGCAGGCGGCCTGCTGAGTGTCATGGGTTGAGAACATTGGCCAATTTGTTGTTCTGGACGGCTTTTGAAAACTCCAACTAGTGAATGCTCCATCCTAATGATACATTTATTAGTGTTAAGTTTTTGAGCGTTCTGCCTTGTGGCTTCAGGTAGATTGCCTAGGTCCGAGACCGAAGTGTGACTCCCCTGACCAGAAGATAGGGCCTACGTCGCTCACTAAGCCTGGAGAATATGACCTAAATTTACACTAGAAACTACGCTACCTGACCTAAAAACACGGAAAAACACGAAAAACCAATTAGAATGTTATTTATTAATCAAAACGCAACATTTGGGGCAGATACAATTAATTGGGGGCAATATATAAAAAAACAGGCCGCAGCAGAAAAACACAACCGACCGTCGTAGAAATTCGTAACAAAACTGTGCCGCCTTTGAGCCAAGCACTTTACATCAATTTGTCAAATGTGAATACGTTGAATATTTGTTATTGCAAAAACTTCGTTAGACAAACCTTTATACTTTTATGACCTTTATAAACACGTTATTCACATTAATCATATTTCTTAGACATACTTCACGTTAGTATTGTTTCCGTTTTCAGTTGGTCGAAGGGTTCGACCAACAATGGCGTTTACTTTCTGGGTGTGTTGTTTAACTTCGAGGAGGTTTAGTCACTTTTTCTAGCAAGTCACAGACACAGACTTTAGTACTGGGGGGGCACTTTTAGTAGTCACATTTAAATACCGAATTTGGGCTTCTTTTTATTGAGCTTGCTTAGCATCGGCGCTGAAGCTCTGCGGTTCTTCTTGCATGACGATTTTTTGCTTACAGGGGAATCCAGAAACATAACTTTCCATCATCAGGAAGTCGCAAAAATTTTAATCAACAGTTTGAGGTACTCTGATCTGCAAAAAAGGCTTAATTGCACGTGCATAATCGGTGACTGATTCGGCGGCTAACTTTACTCTACTTTTTAACTTTAATGAGCTAAATTGCCGTTTTCTGGACGAGCCAACCTGCGACTGAGCTCTGCCGTTAGTTTGGGAAAATCTGATTGTAGTATCTAATTCTTTCAATTGATTTAATACAGTATCATCTAAATACGCAGCAAAACTTTTGGCTATTTTCAGGTCTGACTATCGGCTATCGGCGACAAGTTCAAAGCGCTATAACCAACCATTAATATTCTCATCTAATCTTCCAATAAACATTGCTATCTTAGGTAGTGTGATATGTTCGTCTGGCAATAATGAAACTTCACTTAAGGGCCTTTTCACAAATTATATTAACAGGATTAGATTAACTAGATTAACTTCAGTAACTAGGGATTAGTTAGATGAAAGTTTATGAAACTTTGCATAATAACTAAGCTATGTCATCGCCATCTGCTTGCAAAATTTTATACATTTACGTTAATCCTATGTTGAGTTATGAAGTTAATCTAGTTAATCTAATCCAGTTAATATAATTTGTGAAAAGGCCATAGTTGTGCTCAAGCCTGTTCTTCCGTCTGCTTATCAACGCAAAATTTTGAATTGTTTTTCTTTAACTCCCTACAGTTTACATTTTGCCAGTCACTACGAACTGCTGTACACAGCCTTATGCTACTATATGCTAATGAATGCAAAAGCAATACAAAATACATAAATGCAAATTCAACAAATCTGTAAAAAAAACAAAAAAATTAGCAACGGATACAAGCGTCTAGACCTGTCTTTTACATGCCACCAAACGCCACTTCTGTTGCAATTCTATTGGCAAAGACAACAGGACTGTTTATTAAAAGAAAAGTATTAAAGACGCAAAGATAAAAGTGCATAAAGACAGAAAAAATTTACAAAGAAACTGTTATGAAGACAAAAACAAAAAGACATAAAAACACAAACATAAGGACAGTTCAAAAAAACAAATAAGAATGAGCAATAACGCAGACCAAGACAACAACAAGAAGCAGTTTCATGCTAAATTTTTACTAATTTTCTGCTGTCAAATGTAAGCACATACAACAACTTGACACTGCCGCGGAAACTTTCGAATATGGAATAGTATTTTTTTTAATGTTTTCGGCTCTGAGCCGCCGGTCGTCGGGCAATGGGCTCTGACTGTGGCTGTTTTGGATTTTTTACAGAGGTTGAGGATTAAGCTTCGTTTTTACAGAGTTTTCATGCCACAAATTTTGAGCATCTAAGCTGTCGACGTGTAGAATTGCAGTCCGGCGCAGGTCTTTAAGAATCGGTTCTGCATTTTTTGGAGCTTGACAAGGTTTGAGATGGCAGCGTAGTTACAGGAAATCGCCTTATATTCCAAAATTGGCCTGATAAATTAATTGTTGACATAGAGTCGCAGTTTCATATTAGCGTCTCATGTTATACCACCAAAGAATTGAAGCACTCAAAGTCTCAGCTTGGCTTGTTGCATCGTTTCGTCGATGTGCTGGCGAAATGTGTTCTGCTTGAATGTCACCCCCAGAACCCTGGCCGTCTTCACGAACTGGATGCATTCATTGTTGATCTTATGCTGAATGGGTTGTCTCGGATCTTGCTTTCATTGAGTGGTGACTTCCAGAAGCCTGGCCGTCTTCACGAACTGGATGCATTCATCGTTGATCTTGATGCTGAATGGGTTGCCTCGGATCTCGCCTTTATCGAATGGTGACTTGATGAAGTGTATTATGCTGGTCTTAGCTGCACTGAGGAACATCCGCCATTTGTTGCAATACTTGTCCAAGTCGTCCACAGCCGTCTGGAGACGTTCCAACGCCAATTCGTTAAATCACACGGTCACTACCGTACAAGGCAGTCGCTTATTTGAACTGATCTTAGCAACGTTGCTTTAGCTGAGATTCGTCTAGCGACGTTAAGCTTAATACCCACTGTAGTCCCTGCCAGCGGTATTAGCTTATTGCTTTAGATCAGACTTAATAACGTTGCTCATCTAACACTCTTATTCTTTCAGTTATCATTTTTTCTTGCCAAGAGGATAGGTATGACCAATTTCTTGCGCCTAAGACTCCACATACCCATAATACAGTGTCTTTTGACTAGGCTTTAAAAGTATGCCCTCATTCTTGTAAGTTTAAGTTTAAGTAATCATTTTGAAAAACGATTAAGTTTAAGTTGCTGCCTTAATTTTAATTTAAGTTTAAGTTTAAGTATTCGAAATTTTAGTAATTTAAGTATTCAAATATGTTTTTTCTGTTTCTTGCTACTGTAAATGTTTCAATGTCACTATGACTAGAGATCGGCCGGGGCCCGTGGCGGGCCGCGGGCCGACCGGGCCGACGTTCAGTCAGACGGCCCGGCCCCGGCATGGCCCGGCTGCACTGCGGCCCGCATCCCGCCATCGGCCCCTGGGCCGCGTGGCAGCGGGCCGGCCCCAGGCCGACCCTGCCGGCCGGGCCGACCGGGCCGACCGGGCCGACCGGGCCCCGGGGTGGAGCTTCAGCCTCGAACCAATCAAATGAAGTTATACATACAGAATGGACGTCACAAACAAACCCCCGTAGAGCAACTGGTTTTCACTCTTCACGGCAACTAGCGAGCTTTGTCTTCAGTTTAACATGAATGTATTTAAAAGCAAGTGCTGTGAGCGGGAACTAAAACCAACGGCGGGTGGACTATACTTATGTATCTCAGGCTTAAAATTATAAATTAACTCAAGTGCGCTGCCACAATGCACTTGAAGCTTTTTGTAAACGCCTAAGCTGAGACATAAGTTTATTGATTTATTTGGTGGGGTGCACCCCACCTACAACAAAACTGATACAAGTTTCGGTTTTTTAGCTTTCCGTTCGGCGTCTGCTATTCATTGATTCATTCTACAGCTAGAGTGTAAGGTCCGAGAGCTCGCGCTATCTTATCAAAGCAACAGCCGGGGATTAACATGTTACTTTAAGAGGCAGCTTTGTGTTTGTAATGCAAAAAGTTACAGATGTATGTAAATTAATAGTGTGCTACAGTAATCCTTGGACTTTAGCAGTGTTTATTACTGATTAAGCAAACCAGAGCCCACCGGACCGACCGGGCCGACCGGGCCGACCGGGCTGGCCGGGCCAACCGGGCCGACTGCAACGGCCCCGGGCCGGTGGCGGGCTGCGGGCCGATGCCGGGGCCGGGCCAGGCCAGGGCCGGCCCGGGGCCGGCCCGGTGAAAATGGCTGCGGCCCCGGGCCGGCCAGGCGCCGACACTTGGCTTAGCGGCCGATCTCTATATGACACTGTACGGGTCTGTGGCTACATGAACCTGCACCGCCCAAGTCAATGTGTACCCGCTATATTGGGAAAAAGTCCTTTCCTCATTTTCTAAAATGCGCTTCAATATGAAAGACCCGCTTTTTCACGTAACATTTTCTGTAAGTATTTGTGGGTGGCCTTGGCCTGAGTGAGAGAGGCCTGTGAAACTTTCAGTATTCTTCATGGGGTGTATGTATCTCCTAACCAACGACTGCACTTGGCCTGGAATGATTTAATCGCCATCTGCGGCGCCTAAAAAGCCATGCGACTAAAAAGGTGTCACCTCCCCAATCTGAATCAAAGTAAAAAATGTGCAATGACTAGTCCTTCTCCTAACCAAAGCACTTAGTTAGGGCGTATCCCATCCTAGCTTTAATCAGACAACCAGCTCTAACCGTGGTATATACACATATATGTATTTTAAAATGCCAACCAATTGAGAATTGAATTCGGAAAATTATTTTACGTTAATGAAACAGCGTTAAAAAAAGTTGCAAACAAGTACCAACAAGTCAAAGTATGAAAAAAGTTAGCAGTTAAAGTAAGTATTTTCGGCTAGAAAAAGTTAAAGTTAAAGTTAATGTTTTCGAGTTAAAGTTAAACTAAAGTTAAAGTCAACGCTATAACTTTTTGCGAGTCAAAGTTAAAGTTAAAGTAAGACCCGTAACTTTTTTTAATTTAAGTTGAAGTTAAAGTTTAACTTTTTTGACCTGGTAAAGAGGAGCCACTTAAAGTTTAACTTTTTTGACCTGGTAAAGAGGAGCCAGGGGTTTTCCACCTCTTCTAGAAAGGTCGGCACCCCACCCTTAGTGGGCAACCCCCTCCTCAGTCCTTAACCCCCTTTAATGACTGAAAAATGCTCCAAAAATGAACCCTCGAGTCTCGGCCACCCTTATTCCGCCAGGGGTAGGGCACTGCTCCTCACTGGTTCCTTCCAATCTTCCATAGTCCCATGCATGATGCATTTCTACTGCCTTGGGTGTGGTAATGTTTGCATTTACTAATTCTTACTAATACACAATTTTTTAATTAGAGTAGCCGTCTATGGTTAAGAAACGTATAAGGGTGGATTTCACAAAGGTGGTTTTACTAAACCATTGGTTTTACGTACGTTTTGCATGATTTGCACGTAATTGCATTACAAAATATCGAATGATTCGTTACGAATTTCGTAGATTTTCTTAAACCATTGGTTTAGCTCGGTTGAAATTTCAGCAGAACAGAGACCTGCTGCGCTGCAGGTTAGGTTTTAAATTTCAACTGAGCTAAACCAATGGTTTAAGAAAATTTACGAAATTCGTAACGAATCATTCGATATTTCGTAATGAAATTACGTGCAAATCATGCAAAGCGTACGTAAAACCAATGGTTTAGTAAAACCACTTTTGTGAAATCCACCCATAATGTCCTCTACCCGTGTACCATTTAATCTTAGCTTGTGCACGTTTACACTTGGTGTAATAGTGCCCAGCCATCACTGTAAAGCTTATTTCAAAGTCAGAGAGATCAAAATATATTTTTGGGGGAGCAATTTGGACTTATTTAAAAATTGTTTTTTATTAATTTTGCTATTACTGTTAGCAGTCGTGGTTTTTGTGATTATGACACCTGAAAGTATGAATCGAACCTAAGCAATTTAACTTCTAGAAACCAGGATAAAAATTGTCCTTTTATAAATTTATTTGTCAAAATTCTTGTTGAAAATGCTGCTGCCAAAAAGTTGATTATACCAAATTTTTGTGTCATATCACTAAACGTAATCGCAGGTAACATTGGTTGGCTTAGGGTGCTTGGTAGCTACAATGTAGTTGAGTCACTTCCCTTGTTTTAGCACATTGATTTTCATTTGTAAGGGTGATTCACACGTTACGGTGTTAGCAACTTGTTTTCAGTAATTTAAAGTCTTAAAAGTGTCTAAAAGTCTTTAGGGTCTTAAAGTGAGCTTTTCAGTTTTTCTTGCAGTTTGAAACTTTGAAAGTGGAAGACGTGCGAATATAGTAAAAATCAATTGCTACAAAATTAAATTAACCAACAAACAAGTACCATGTACCAGTAGCACAGGAACAAGCCCAATCTGCGGCAAAACCTCCAGTAAATCATCAAGCAAAAAGTTTTAAGTAAACTGACCAGAGGTCAGCTAAAGCCTGTTGTGCAGCGATAGTTACCTGTCAAACGGTGGATTGCACTAAATTGGATTAATTGACGATTAGCTTAAATCGACTCAGCTTAAACTTAAATTTCATAAATCAGTTCAATCCGCTACACCAATGAAGATTAGCGCAGTTGGCGCTTAAGAGTTAATTGAAAACTGCCGATTCAGCCGAGATTTAACTAAATTTATTCAACTGGAAATTAGCTCCAACTCAGACTTAAGTTAATCCGATTTGGTGTAATCCACTAAAAAATTAAGAAAACAATCCATAATCAGAGAGAGCAACCTAATCCTAAACAGGGACTATGATTGATATATGTAGTGGCTTTTAATCTTTTGTCAGTAAAAGACTTCCAGATAACAGTCACACAATGTGACGCACGCATAATACCTAAACTACATGAGCTAAACAAACGCACTGGAAAATGTTATCGCTGATTTCTATGTAACTTTATGCTAGACAACGCTGTGACGCACTCACAGTTAATCCAAAGTGCTCAGAAAACGAACGCACATGTTTATGAAACACTCCATACTGTCTGCCAGAATCAAAATTAAAGACCTGGGCCCCGTTGCACCAAACACTGATAACTGATAAATTATCAGTTATCAGTAAATTATCAGTAAACTGCGTTGCACGGCGTTTACTGATAACTGATAATTATCAGTTATCAGTTATTAGTTATCAGTTATCAATTATCAGTGTTGCACAAAATTTACTGATAATTATCATTTATCAGTTATCAGTTATCAGTAAAATTTCCCCCATTTATCAGTGAAGTATCAGTGTTCGTTGCACAAAGCAAAACACTGATAACTGATAACTGATAAGTTTAGCCAATTTTTTATCAGTGTTCGTCCACTGATAAATTTTATTTATTAGCATTTTCCAGCAACTACAGTTACTTTTGATGTATGTAAACAATGTTTTAATGAATTTTCTTGAAATTTTGCCGCTTTTTGCCTAATGTTTCATACTTTGGTACCATATTAGGGATGAAAACTGATTCAGTGTTCCAGTGTGTTTCATACAGTGTGCCAGCCACACAGCATTGTCTTTGTATAAGTGATACAAAAATTGATTCAAAAGTGAAAATATATGCTTCTAAATCGATGCTCATAAAAAAGTGAATATAATGACGAAGAAAATTTTAGAAAAACAGTTGAATTAACGCTAATTTTTACGTTTTTTACGGTTTACTGATAATTTATCAGTTATCAGTTATCAGTGTTCTTGTGCAACACTGATACTGATAACTGATACTTGATAACTGATAACTGATAAATGTCGTGCAACGCTATACTGATAACTGATAACTGATAGTTGATAACTGATACTTGATAACTGATAACTGATAAATTTTTGTGCAACGGGGCCCTGTTGTGCTGTGGCACAACAGGAAAAAGTATTAGTACAAAACAAGTACAAAAAATACAAAAAGTTACAAAACTGCATAAAATTTTGTACTATTTTTATACTATTTTTGCAGTGGCGGATCCAAAGGGGGGGCGGGGGACCCGCCCCCCCCCTTTGGCAAAGAGGGCCCCCTCAAAAAATTTTCCGATACGTTCCCAATTCATCAAATTTGGCGCAAATATTCAAAAAAATTTTCTGGGGGCTATATCGCCCCCAGCCCAGACCCCCAGAACGTTATAGTTAAATCATCTATCTCTATCAAAAAATATATAGGTCCGCTATTTTTCTCCCCCCAACTGCATTTAATCCATAGCTTTTGTCACCAAGTTCTCGCTGATATTGGTATCAGTGCTCACCATCATTCTAGTTGAAGTTATGAGCTTAGTTCCTTATTTGTGTTTTTGTCTTCGCCCTGACTAAGTATTGCAGTGGCGTACCCAGGGGGGGAGGGGGGGCTAGGGGGACATCAGCCCCCCCCCCCTTCTCGGTTTTAGCCGGTGTTTTAGCCAATGTTCTTTTGAGGTGATCTCGCCCCCACTGCTTCAATGTATTATTATTATTATTATTATTTATTGTTTTACGTCACACCTGCTATATGAGCTATGCAGCTCGTTTGTATAGCTTAGACGGATAAAGTAGTTAAATAATATAATTTGAATTGTTAATTGTTAATTCTATTATTAACGGTTATGATTTCTGCTTCTGCATAATTGATGCTCTGAATTCTTTGTATGATCCATTCCTATCTGCCATGTTAAGCTTAGTCCATTCTCGGGTAGCATGTACTTGAAATGACCGGCTCATGAAGGTAGTACTGTGTTTGACCATTAAGATTCTTGTAGGATCCCTTTGACAATAAGCAGTAGAGCTACGGCAGAACATGTCAGCTATATAGTTAGGCTGGCCAATTATTACTGCTTTATAAGTGAGTAAAAGCGTGTGAATCCAACGTCTTTTCGATAACGATGGCAGCATAGGCCTACTTGTGAATGAGTAGTCCCACGGCAGGCGCAGTAGTTGCCTTATTGCAGAGTTTTGAAAACGATCCAATTTATCTGATAGATTATTAGGTATGCCAATAAGTAAGGCACTTGAATACTCCAGATAATTTCTAACGTATATGCTAAACAATATTAGTAGGACCCGAGGTGGAAGTAGTGTGCGTACTTGACGCAATTTCTGCAGCGAGAGCGACGCCTTTTGTAGCATTTTCTTAACTTGAGAGTCACATTTGAGCTTGGATTCAATAATCCAACCTAGCACTTTTATGGATTCCGACGTTGTTATAACAGTGTCGCCTAGAAGCATTGAGGTGTTTACAGCTTTTCCGTGCTGGTCGAGCAAAATGCTCTGGCTTTTGTCGGCATTCAGAAAAAGAAAATTTTCAGTAGTCCAAAGCTTTACTATCTTGTATGTTTTTTGTAGCTTAGTTTTAAGCGCATCGAGGTGAAGATCATGCTCATATACGTTTATATCGTCAGCGTATCTTATCATAGTTGGTGACTTGTCAATCCAGGATAAATCAGCCACAAAGATGTTGAATAAGAGAGGTGACATACAAGACCCTTGGGGGACACCTTTAGAAAGTAGCATGGACTGTGACTGATGCGAACCGACGCGTACTTTTTGCTGTCGGTCAGTCAAAAAGCTACTCAATAGCTCCGCTGTAGCATTACACGCTCCAAATGCTTTGAATTTTTCGATTAACAACTGATGGCTCACACAATCGTATGCTTTTGAGAAATCTAGAGACAGAATGCCAACAGAAGTTTTAATGTCAAGGCGTCTCCTCATGCTTTCTGTCAACCGCAACAAAGCTGACTCGCAACTATGACCTTTTATAAAACCAGTCATGTCAGTAGGCAAACGCGGTTCAATTATCGGTGCTAGCTGGGCCAGTACCACTTTTTCAAATAGTTTAGCAATGCAAGGTAGTACTGAAATTGGTCTGTAGTTATTTCTGTCCTCTAAAGAGCCTTTTTTATAAACAGGAGTAACTAGTCCCAGTTTAAAAGCTTTTGGTACATGACTTAGCCAGAGAAAGTGATTAAACAGGTCCGTTAATGGTCCAGCTAAGACACTAGCCAGGCGCTTTAAAACCTTAGGGTTAAGTTTATCGCACCCTGGAGACTTGTTGCCTTTCAATTCTTGTAACAGTTTTTTTACTTGCCAATCTGTTGTAAACTGAAGCGTAAATTGGGGGAAATGTTTTGCTTTAATAGCTGTTAGACCCTGATGACGGCCAAGCTCTTGCGCAGACAAGACTGGTGGATCTTTTACACATGTTGCAAACTGAAAGTTCATAATGGCAGCAATTTTTTCTGGATTTGTTACAAGAATATGGTCACACAATAGTGCCGAAATTTCGGTGCCCTTATCTTTTCCTAACCCTGATAGCGACTGCACAGTTAAATGAAACTTTCTTGTTGTTTTACTCGCTAACTGATTTTCTAAGAAAACACGCTTCGCAGTACGTTTTAGCGCTGTGACATAGTTTCTTTGACAGCGCAACCGCTCTGCAGTATCCGCCGTTCTGGTTGCTTTGGCCAACGCATCCTTTTTTTTAATTTCCCTCTCAATTTTAGCAGTGAGCCAAACGGGACGATTACCTTTAACAAGGCGACTACATTCTTTCGTTGATTTGGATAATATGCGATTCAAAATCGTCCACCATTTATCCCACACAGCATCAGCGTCAACAGAAGTACTGCCATTGTCATCAGAAAAGCATGCATCCCAGTCTGCAATCGCGATATTATGTTTAATTACTTCAAAATCTGCCGGCAGTATGTAACTTTTTTGTTGTAGCTTAGGAGGCAATTTAATTAGTTTTTTCTGATAATCAACTATACAAATATTGTGATCAGACGCTCCCGTGGGGACCACAGTAACTGCCTTGATTTTGTTTTTTTCTGAGACAAAAATTGGATCAAGTAAGGCTCCAGAGGATGGCCGAGTAACCTGCGTAACCACATTAGATAGGCTATACAAGGTACAGAATTCTATCAACTTTGCCGTGTTAGAATCGACTATTTTCATTAAGTTACAGTTTAGATCACCAGTTAAAATTAATTCCGGGCGTAATTTAAGCGTTCGTTCGATAATTTTAGCCAAGTTACTGAAAAACGAGTTGGCACTGACTTAGGGGCACGGTAAGCTACAACGAATGCAAAGGAGCCTCCTGCGGTAGAAATATCAAGGACTATACACTCACAATCAATAGATTCGAAGCTCCGCTTGCGTGTAACAACTAGGTCCTTACGACAGTACACAGCTACTCCCCCTCCAGCACCTTTAAGTCTGTCATTTCTGTGAATAGTAAAACTATTAAGCGTTAGTTGTTTACCAGCTACATGTTTGTCTAATCTGCTTTCTGTCACTCCAATTATGTCCAAGTTGTTAGTGTCAATAACCCTGGCAAGCTCATCGATTTTATGCCTTAGTCCATTGATATTCCAATGAGCAATTCGTAAGTCGCATTTACGTTTCGCCATTAGGACGTTTTCTGCTGATAAACCATCTGCGACAGCACACATTAGCGGGCCAGAAGTTAGCATCGTACACTTTGGGCAAATCATTTTTGTTTACAGTGACATGAAAACTCTTTAAACTATGATCAGTATTGGATACAGTCTCGATCGACAACACGTTAACTTGCTGCCTAGAGCAGTGAGATTTTACCATTTCTTCGGTGCAGCTCCGTGAAACCCTGTAAACAAAAATATGGCCAGTACCGCTTTCGCCCGTGAGAGAATCTTGGTTGACCGTTCCGGTTCCAATAACGATATTCCTGTCCTTTCGCTGCGGATACCTTTTACGAACCTGTACCCAGTCGTCATTGGGTTTAGAAGGCTTTGAGCTAGAAACAGAGTTGTTGTCGCCGTGAGAGCTGGTAGGTGCGATTTCAGGCTTCAACGGTATGCTACGCGCTTTATCTGCATATGTATGCAGTATCGGTATGTGCGTTGTCGGGATTGTTTCCGGACTGGGTCGTTGATGGATGATTCCCTGACACGTTGCCAGATTACGGAGATAGCGGACTTGTTGTTCATTGGCCTTCAACATTCTTTCTACTTTTTCAAAGTTGCGGAGGCTTTCCTTAACGTATAGTTCCATCTTATCCATTCGGCTCTCTAACTGCGCTTTACCGACATCAGCATCGTGCGTTTCCTCTTCCTGACGCCTATTGACCTCCATTATCGGCAACAACACACTTAAGGATTCTGCAATTTGAATAATTGCCGTTTTAGCATTTACCTTGTTTTCTTCATCTACGTCGGCCTGCAATGCGCGCTCAAGCAATACTTCTATGGCGTCATCAAAGTCGTCATCACTCTGTTTATCAGCGACGAGGAGAATGTTTGCCAGGAAATTCTTTTTCCAATTATTCATCTCACTTTCCACCGTCGAAAATTCGATGGTCAAAATTAGTTTTTCCACAAAGTTTAACACACCACTAAATCGTATGTCGTGTATCAAAACTTTAATCAGTTATCAGTTAACTGAAACAACCCTAGTTAGTATCAAGCCCTTGTCGGAAGCCTACTATACGCAGCTGTGGCCACTCGTCCTGACATTGCCGCAGCAATTGGAATTTTGTCGCAATTTAATTCCAATCCTTCTGCAGAGCACATGAATGCCCTGAAACGTGTTTTGCGCTATATTAAAGGTACTGTCAATTACGGGATTAAATATGAAGCATCAAAGAAAGATGAGCCTCTAACCGGGTATTCAAATGCGGATTGGGCCGGGGACATGGATACCCGCAAGTCCAAGACCGGCTACGTGTTTTGCTTGGCTGGCGGTACTATAAGCTGGCTAAGTAAAAAGCAATCGACAGTCGCTCTGTCAACAACCGAGGCAGAATACATGGCTCTCAGCTCTGCCACTCAGGAAGCGGTGTGGCTGCGAGCTATGTTGCAAGAACTACAAGTTGATCAAAAAGTTCCCACAGTCTTTAAAGAAGACAAACAAGGATGCATCGCCCTTGCAAAAAATTCTGTGTCTCATGCGCGTACTAAACACTTTGATATAAGGCATCATTTCGTGCGTGAGAAAATTGAAGCCAAAGTCGTCATTGTCGAATTTTGTCCGTCCAAATTCATGATTGCTGATTTGCTAACAAAGGCACTTCCAAAGATGCAGTTTGGGCAGTTGCGTGAATCAGTTGGAGTCAAACCATGAAGCAGTTAAAGTGGGAGTGTTAAATATGTATAAAAAGTTAACCAGATTCATGTAATTACTTACATGTGATTGCATCTACAGTATCTGTATGACTATTCAGTAAAAACTACTTGGTCGGATAACTTTCTGTTCAAACCTTCTATAGGTTGCAGCCCCCTCCCCCTTTGCGAAAATTTATAAGCTGACAAAAGTGTTCCTGATACGTCTCCAGTTGACAAATTCCACCTTCAAATTCCAAAAAATCTCCAAATATTGGTTGTCCGCTTTTTTGTTGTCATTTTTCTGCTGCTCAAAAATACTTTTATCATGGCGTGGCTCAATCCTCCATCGCATCATCCTAATCACACACCGGCGGAGCAGGGGCTGCGCATTTTTTGTCTGACGGAATGGGAAAAGACGCAGCAAAGACGAAAAGTGCAAGTCGGAATGCGACGAAGTACACTGAAAACCAAAAACCAGACCAAAAACTAAAAAACGGCGTGTGGGGTCAGCCGCCCCCTGGCTCCTACTGCAAGTCTTGCAACCACTATGATTTTACAACTGCTGCAATACAAGTGCTGCTTAGCACCCGTATTCATAAAAGTGCAAGCTCGGTTTTTTATCCGAGCTTATAGCAAGCCCGGCTTAAAATGCCGGCTTTTTGTATTCATAAACCAAGCTCGACTATTTATCCAGCCTTTTTGGTATTTATAAAAGCTGGGATAAAAAGCCGGGCTTATGGTATTCATAAAAATCAAGCTCGGATTATAATCCCGGCTTCGACATAGATTTTATCGATTTTTTTATGCGTACGAAAAAGCTTCGATAAAAAGCTAGGCTTGTACAAGCCAGGATTGACCAAAAAGCTCGAATAAAATCCAGGCTTCAGCGTAAGCCAAGCTTTTTATCCCGGCTTTTTCAAGCCAGACTTACGGCTAAAAAGCCGACCTTTTTATCCCGACTTTTATGAATACCGGCCTAGAATTCCTTTTTCATTGCAAAATTTATTTCAAATTTCTAAACAAGCAACAGTTTGCTGCAAAAGAAACATAGTAAAAATTTTACAGTAGTTTGTCATATTTGACAAAAAACCTGTTGCGAGCTCATTTTTTATTCCAACTTAAAGCAATTATCACCAAACTAAAAAATTCTATTCTATAGAAGATAAACATAATTTTATAGAAGACTGCTGACCGGTGATGACGATGACGATGACGATGACGAACATTTGGTTTTTCGATGACAAACATTTGGTTTTTCGATGACGAACATTTTTGATGACGAACATTTGTTTTTTCGATGACGAACATTTTTGATGACGAACATTTTCGATGACCAACATTTTCGATGACGAACTTTCGATGACGAACATTTTCGATGACGAACATTTTGTTTCGATAAATCGGGCCCAGAAGTTCGGATAGTAGCACCATCACGGACCAGAAAAGTTTCTCCCGCTGACTCCGTTATATATGTGGGGGGAAGCCGGAAGGCTTGTTGCCGCACCCTATAGCCAAAAAATATTTAATTGTGCCTAGGGTTTTTCAGATCCTTAATGTTTTCACATATATAAAGTATATATACATATAAACGGTCGGGGCTCAGCAAAGTTCAATAATTAAGGTGGTAGTGTCGCCAAAGCAGTTTTGCTCATACATTTTGTACGTTGCAAAACCTACATAACTACATTTTCTTCCAACTACATAACTACCTGTAACAATATGTATATTATCTATTAGCAAAGGGTTATTCAGAGTACAAAAGAAACTTTTGCAATGCCTAAAACAAAAACTTTACCAACGACAATTTATCTGCATATTCCAGTGCCATTTTATACTGAAGTATTTATTCCCATAAGTAACACTCAGTACCTGTCTAATTTTTTGCAATTTTTGAGCCATAAATTAACCGTAGAAGCTTGAATCAATTTCAAAATTAGCTCAAACATTTCTGTCTACATTTGCAATGTCGATGTCAAATTTGATTATGTCCGATCAAGTATTATTTAAGGTGGTAGTGTCGCCAAAGCAGTTTTGCTCACAGGCTGCAAAATGAGAACTTTTTGCTTTGAAATTGTACGTTTACTGAGAAACTAGTAAAATGCCATATGGTATCAAATAAATACTGCCAGACACTAAACTACCAATATCTACCAATATTTTTAACCAATCACCATTTGTGAGCCAAACATCACACTATAGAGACATAAAATTTCAAAAAATGAAACCAGATATCAGATTGACCAGCTTGTGAAGTACATGTAATGTTTTGATGCACATTTTTTGCCACAACTCAGAAAAATAAAGAATAAAGGTTGGAAACTATTTGGAAACTTAAATTAAAAAAATGTTAGTGATCTTGCAAAATTAACAAAATTTCAAGTGTCATCTGAAGTACCGAGACCACCCTATGGCAGGTCTCGGGTTTGCTACCGAGACCGAGACCGAGACCGAGACCGAGACCAGCCTAGTCTCGGTTTTTTTACGAGACCGAGACCGAGACCGAGACCGAGACTGCCAACCCTGCTCAGCGTACTTGCATACACTACTACTGAGCGTACTGTATTTCACTCTGCATTGTAATTTTGTAATCTCATTTTTGTGCAAAACGTGTTTCTTTAAAAACCAAATCAAAATTTTCTTCCAACTACATAACTACCTGTAACAATATGTATATGATCTATTAGCAAAGGGTTATTCAGAGTACAAAAGAAACTTTTGCAATGCCTAAAACAGAAACTTTACCAACGACAATTTATCTGCATATTCCAGTGCCATTTTATACTGAAGTATTTATTCCCATAAGTAACACTCAGTACCTGTCTAATTTTTTGCAATTTTTGAGCCATAAATTAACCGTAGAAGCTTGAATCAATTTCAAAATTAGCTCAAACATTTCTGTCAACATTTGCAATGTCGATGTCAAATTTGATTATGTCCGATCAAGTATTATTTAGGGTGGTAGTGTCGCCAAAGCAGTTTTGCTCACAGGCTGCAAAATGAGAACTTTTTGCTTTGAAATTGTACGTTCACTGAGAAACTAGTAAAATGCCATATGGTATCAAATAAATACTGCCAGACACTAAACTACCAATATCTACCAATATTTTTAACCAATCACCATTTGTGAGCCAAACATCACACTATAGAGACATAAAATTTCAAAAAATGAAACCAGATATCAGATTGGCCAGCTTGTGAAGTACATGTAATGTTTTGATGCACATTTTTTGCCACAACTCAGAAAAATAAAGAATAAAGGTTGGAAACTATTTGGAAACTTAAATTAAAAAAATGTTAGTGATCTTGCAAAATTAACAAAATTTCAAGTGTCATCTGAAGTACCGAGACCACCCTATGGCAGGTCTCGGGTTTGCTACCGAGACCGAGACCGAGACCGAGACCGAGACCAGCCTAGTCTCGGTTTTTTTACGAGACCGAGACCGAGACCGAGACCGAGACCGAGACTGCCAACCCTGCTCAGCGTACTTGCATACACTACTACTGAGCGTACTGTATCTCACTCTGCATTGTAATTTTGTAATCTCATTTTTGTGCAAAACGTGTTTCTTTAAAAACCAAATCAAAATTTTCTTCCAACTACATAACTACCTGTAACAATATGTATATGATCTATTAGCAAAGGGTTATTCAGAGTACAAAAGAAACTTTTGCAATGCCTAAAACAGAAACTTTACCAACGACAATTTATCTGCATATTCCAGTGCCATTTTATACTGAAGTATTTATTCCCATAAGTAACACTCAGTACCTGTCTAATTTTTTGCAATTTTTGAGCCATAAATTAACCGTAGAAGCTTGAATCAATTTCAAAATTAGCTCAAACATTTCTGTCTACATTTGCAATGTCGATGTCAAATTTGATTATGTCCGATCAAGTATTATTTAAGGTGGTAGTGTCGCCAAAGCAGTTTTGCTCACAGGCTGCAAAATGAGAACTTTTTACTTTGAAATTGTACGTTCACTGAGAAACTAGTAAAATGCCATATGGTGTCAAATAAATACTGCCAGACACTAAACTACCAATATCTACCACTATTTTTAACCAATCACCATTTGTGAGCCAGACATCACACAATAGAGACATAAAATTTCAAAAAATGAAGCCAGATATCAGATTGGCCAGCTTGTGAAGTACATGTAATGTTTTGACGCACAAGTTTTTGCCACAAATAAGAAAAATGAAAAATAAAGATTTGTTTTTCCTTTGATTTCAAAATAAGTGTCTAAATTTTTTACAATTTATCATTATTGCTGTGAGTACTTTACAGGTTACGTACAGTTTCACAGTTCAAAGAGGCATAACTCCACAACCACTCAAGCAATTTGCACTCAATTTTGTGTGCATAGACTAGAGCATATGTGCTTTTACTTTGTGTAAAGAATCTAAACAAAAAGTTTTTTAATTGTGACGAAATTATCGAATGTGAATTAGGTTTTCAAAACGTCATTTTTCCCAGTTTGCGACTTCACTGCTAACTGTATACTGCATCAATTTTTCTGAAACTTGGCAAAAATATTTGCCTTGAAACATATTTTTAGAATATATAAAGAACAATGACCTATCTTTCACTGTAAAAGTTTTATAGCCGCGCAAAATCGACTGCTTTCGCGACACTACCCCCTTAAATGTTTGCATAAAAGGTTACGTAACTACCACTTTAAGCAAAGAGCTGGATTTGATTCATACCTAAATCCAACGGGTTAGAACCGCATAGTTGTCATTTAGTTTTTCTTCGGGAACAGTTTGTATAATTCACGTGGAGAAACTACCTAAGAGCTGGATTTGAGTTATACCCAAGTGATATGGCTTAACACTGACAGTGAAACGCAAAACCATCAACTAAGGATCAGACACATTTCGCGAAAACACTCGTGTTCACGTAGATCCGCACAATCACACTGAACAAAATACACACAAACGCACACACAACCTGCACCAAGCTAAACGGTGTATTTCAGTGTTGTAAAGAAGCCTGCTGCAAAAGTCATCCACAGGCATCATCATATAATTAAACACACGCACACACACCTATTGTTAATTTCATTACACAGCCTTACGTTTCAATCCAGGGGCATCATAAGAACCTGTTGCGGTGTGCCGCAACAGGAACAAGCAAAAGTTTACTGCAAAAGTAACCCAGTGAGTGAGAAGGGTGAACGTTTGACAACATTAGGCCTGTTGCGCAGTAAAAAATAATCGTTGACAAAAGTAAATTTTAAAAATACAAAAACAACATTGGATTTGGAAGAACATGACACTCAGCCTGAATTAGAATGAAGCTAATCTTGTGCTGTGACCACACGTCAGTAAATGTAAAAAATCCAAAACTTCAAGTCCCCCAGTACGCATAGTCCCAAATGCAGTTGGTTTTATGCTTTTTAGTTTTCTGAGCTCTTATTGTTGCTTTGGTGGCGGTGTAGCAGGTAGCTTTGGGCAAAATTAGCCGTATTTTCAACAGAAGGAGTCAATGTACAGCTTGTTTGATCTAAATAGAAATTTAATCACATCACACAGAAAAACCTGATGAAACTAAATTAAAGCATGTTTATTTTTAAACTTAAAAAATAGCCGCAAAATAGCTTTCAATTCAAAGAATAATGGCAAAATCTTTAAAAAAATCACTAGTGTGTCCCGATTTTAGCTATAACTAAACCTAAAGTTTAAAATTTTCACCCAGCGCCATGTTTACGACCTGAAACAATTTAGGTTACGGAAACTTTAAAGTAGTACAAGACCCGACCCAAATAGTTATTCGACCCGTTTTCTTCAAAATTCGTGTGAAAAATGGATTTAAAAAAACGTTGAAAAATCATAAAGAAGGTTTGGAATGTCCAAAAATATGCAATTGAAAGTTTCTATACAAAAAAATTTGTTTGAAAAAAAATAAAAAAAGTTTGACTTGAAAAACATAAAAATTCTCATCACCCGGGATTTGTACCGGGGCCCTCTCTCATCGGAAGCAAGAATCTTACCACTGGGCCACCGAGTTACAAATAGGATTGTTTCTAAAAATCTTTTAGTACGATTAAGTGAAGCACAAAACCTCAGTATACCATCCTTCTGGGCCCGGTTTCATAAAAGATCAGTTGCGATTCATTAGTAACACCGATATAAGCTAAACAAGCACGTTTTGCGAGTAGAGTTGAATTAATTTTGGATAGTTTCGCTGCGACATGCTTACAGTGCTGAGGATATTCTCCGAATATAAAACGCGGCACAAAGTTTTTAATGCCAGCTTTTGTAATTAAACATGACCAGTGACCACTGCCACTAAGCTGCAGTGTTGGCCAGCCGCTGATGCCTTGTAAAGCTTGACATATTTTGTTGAATTAACTTCATTCTACCTACATATATAGTTATTTATTGCAATGAAAGAAAAAACTGTTGCGGTATTGAGGTTGTAACCCTACACTAATTATTACGTAGCTGACATGTCAGATGTCACTATGCTCAGTGACATCCAGATTGGCGTACCGTACCAGCCATGATTTGCGACGGCAATAGCATGAAGTCTGACTTGTCTTGACTCCACGCGCTGATAAATAATCTGCGAAACGTTGTTGCGACAGGTTTCGTCGTAACACTGTTCAACGAGAATACTTTTCTGTCGCTCACAAGTCACTACATACATGTTCTGTATGATCTGACACACACTCGCACAAACGCTGTTCCAAATCTATAGCCTATGTCGCTAAATACGTACTGTATCGACGTGCACAAAATGATACACACGCTCACACAAACAGTGCTTTTTCAAGACCTGCCTGCAATGTTACACTAGAACTACATGCAATCATAGAAGACGATTGCACTATAGTATATACGCGGCGGCTGAGGCCGTCGCGTAAAAATTAGGTATAACTTTGCGTTAACTTAATGCTCATGTTGGAAATTTTCACAACATATAGCCAATATGTTAGATAATGTGTGTGCAAACTTTTGTTACATTTGCTTGATGCAGACAAAAGTCTAGCTAAGTCAAAGTCATTCATTAGTTCCAAATATTAGTAAATATTAGTGGTTTTAAGAAATTCACTAATATTTGCAACTAATGAATGATTTCAAGCTAGCTATAGTTTTCACTGGATAACTTGACTATCATGAAATTTGAACCACACGTGGTATAAATTTCTCAAAAATTTCTCCTCTTTTTTTCTGGGGGCTGCCGCCCCCAGACCCCTGCAACTTGGTAGCTTATTATGTTTCTTGTTATTGTCTTTTATTAAACTCTATGTATGTGTGAGTGAGTATATAGGGTATCCAGCTACTCCTAGTTTAATACAAGTATATACTTTATAGCACGATCGAGCCTGTTTTCATACACCTGAATGCGCGCGTGCAGGAAACCCTCGTGCGTAGCATTCGTGCGCTTCGCGCACTCGTGCCACGCACTCGGCGTTTTTCTCGCACAGCGTGCGTGCAAATACATGGGAGCACGCTTGACCGAGCTACAAAGTATACTTGTGTGTAATACACGTTACATGTGACGTTACCATTTTCTTTAATGGTCAAGGTTCGGCGGGGGGGGAATTATTTTTGGCCATATATCGCTTCGTACCCCATCTTTTAATAAAAATATAGAACCCCCATCGTCAGCCAAGCCCCCAATCTGATCTCTAGCCCCCAAAATAGCTGTCGCCCCTTTTAATAAAAATCTAGAGTGAAATTATTGGTGTTAAAACCCTTAGGGGTGGAATAAGTCGGAAAAACGACATTTTTTCGACTAATGATCCGGAGTCCCCCTATATCCCCCAAACCTAGGGGGGGTCAAAATTAAACGCGCTTTCGAATAGGTTAGGTTAGAAGTTTGTAGGATGTAAGCTTCAGCTGGAAATCAAACTTTGTCCAAAAATTAAACTTTACATGAAATTTTTCGCGTAAAAATGGATTTAGGCAAAAATACGGAATCAAATGAAAACCTGCTGCTGCCATTGAAAGAGTAACTTGTTACTTGTAAGCTACTAAATGCTGAAAAAATTGTGCAAATCGGTTCAGGCTTTGAAAAGTTACAAAACTTTTTCTGAAGCTACCAGGATCAGGCTAATTGAAGCGTTACAGCGCAAGTAAGGTTTAGTACAAATTCCGGGCTATAGCTGAATTTCTTTTCAAAATATGAAGCTAGTTGGGGTTTTTTAGGGCGGTAAAGGTATTCCTGATGCTTCTTAGCAGTTTTTTTTCTTGAATTTAGGCCTCAGGCTTAGGCTTATAGGCTTAGTGCTTAGTGCTTAGGCTGAGGCTTATAGCTTAGGCTCAGGCTTAGTGCTTAGGCTCAGGCTTAGTAGGTGAGCTAGGAAAGGCTTAGTCTTAGTTGCTTGCATCAAATAAAAGGATATTTGCTACTGTGGAATCATAAATGAAGTGCCGTTTTGAACCGAAATTGGCTGTCAGCGCCAGCGTGATGCTGAGCAGCAGTGACGTTTTGAATTCGTATTTATGGTACTCTTCATTATTAAAAATTGCTCCTTTTAACTAAAAATGGCTATTTTTGTCGGAAAATGTAATTAATTTATTGTCTATGCAAAAAGAAACAATACCAATTGATATGTGCGCTCAGTTTAACGATGCATATTTCGCCTGGTATATGTATATGTACATAGTTTGAAAAATTAACACTTTTTGGTATGAATGAGCAGAATATGATGGAAACAAAGCTGAATTAAATATATTATTATAAGTTACGTTATGATGATGCAACTTCAGACTGATATCACGACTGTATTGGTGAAAATTCTTGAAAATTAACCTCAGAAAGTCGAAAAACAATGATTTTCGACAAAATTTGATTATTTTCGAAAAGCTATAAATCCACATTTTTTCGCTTGGAAAGTGATAAAAATGAACTCAGTGTGTCCGAAAACCTATAAAAACTTGTTTTTACATTGAAAAAAATGAGTTTGAATTTCCCCCCCCCGCGCCGAACCTGCAAAGTTTCTGATACGTCTGCAGTTTGGACTATAAATCAAGCTCGGACTATAATCCCGGCTTCAGTGATTATTTTATTGATTCATGAATATCGAAAAGCTCGGATGAAAAGCTAGTAGAGTTACATAGGCTTCAAGCCTGGATTCACAAAAAAAACTCGGATAAAAACCAAGCGTGTGCGCAATCCGGGTTTTTTGTCCAGGCTTTTTCAAGCCATACTTACTGCCAAAAAGCCGAGCTTTTTATCCCGACTTTCATGAATACCGGCCCTGGGGCCAGTGGCGTATTTAGGGGGGGCTGGGTGTGCTGCAGCCCCCCCCCTTTGCGGTTTGAGCACCCCCCTTAGAGGGTCGCAGCCCCCCCCCCCTTTGAGCGGCGGTGGCTCACTCCTCAACATGGTGGCCCGAATTCACATACTAAGGCCCGTATTCACATACTAAGTGTAACGCTTAAACTTAGTGTTTACACTAAGTGTTAGCGCTTATACGCGCTAAGTGTTATTCACATACTTAGTGTTTATTTAATCGCTTAGCAAACACTAACGCTTAACTTAGCGTATCAATTTTGTATTCACATGCTTAAAATTTAGTGTTTGGCTTAGAATTAAGCGCTTAAGTTTAGGGACCTCGGGAGCTCCCTAAGCGCTAAGCGCTTAGTTAGGGGATGGTGTGGGGAAGGAATAGGGAGGCCCGAATTCACATACTAAGAGTTATTCACATACTAACGCTAAGCGTTTGCTAAGTGTTAGCGCTTAATTTGTACTAAACTGTTATTCACAAAATAAACGCTTAAAAATTAGTGTTATACTAAACTTAGCGTTTAGCAACTTTTGTGCTTAGTTTTGGCTTTGGCTTGGAGTGCGCTCCCTGCTTGATGTGGATCCGGATTCCGGAATTCGTTATTTATCGGCATTTCCATATGGTATTTATAAATCTGATTATAGATTTATTTAAATTACTATTTCTTAGTAATAATATATATTTTTCTCGAACTGTACATTTGTAAAAAATGTTTTCAGCAGGTGGATTCCTGAAAAATGCAAAATCAGCTCTACATGTTTCAGGGGGCATATTGTGAAAAATATAAATTTTCAAATAGAAGTTCTTGAAGAAAAATTACTTCGATTAAGATGCTCTACTCAAAAATGTAAAAAAACGAATTTGGACAACAAAGTGCATTTTTTATTTTTGGCGATTAAACGAGCAAAATAGATCGAATTGGTCGGAAAATGTCACTAATATATCCTAAACTGCATGCCCTTCCTTCCCATGGCGGCCAAGAACCTCCCCCACTCTCCCTATCCCTTCCCCACACCATCCCCTAACTAAGCGCTTAGCGCTTAGGGAACTCCCGAGGTCCCTAAACTTAAGCGCTTAATTCTAAGCCAAACACTAAATTTTAAGTATGTGAATACAAAATTGATACGCTAAGTTAAGCGTTAGTGTTTGCTAAGCGCTTAAATAAACACTAAGTATGTGAATAACACTTAGCGCTTATAACTATATATACACTAAGTGCAAACACTAAGTTTAAGCGTTACACTTAGTATGTGAATACGGGCCTTAGTGTAAACACTAACTTTAAGCGTTACACTTAGTATGTGAATACGGGCCGGAGAGTGGGGGAGGTTTTTGGCCGCCATGGGAAGAAAGGGCATGCAATTTAGGATATATTAGTGACATTTTCCGACCAATTCGATCCATTTTGCTCGTTTAATCGCCAAAAATAAAAAATGCACTTTGTTGTCCAAATTAGTTTTTTTACATTTTTGAGCAGAGCATCTTAATCGAAGTAATTTTTCTTCAAGAACTTCTATTTGAAAATTTATATTTTTCACGATATGCCCCCTGAAACATGTAGAGCTGATTTTGCATTTTTCAGGAATCCACTTGCTGAAAACATTTTTTACAAATGTCTAGTTCGAGAAAAATGTATATTATTAATAAGAAATAGTAATTTAAATAAATCTACAATCGGATTTATAAATACCAAATGGATATGCCGATAAATAACGAATTCCGGATCCACATCAAGCAGGGAGCGCACTCCAAGCCAAAGCCAAAACTAAGCACAAAAGTTGCTAAACGCTAAGTTTAGTATAACACTAATTTTTAAGCGTTTATTTTGTGAATAACAGTTTAGTACAAATTAAGTGCTAACACTTAGCAAACGCTTAGCGTTAGTATGTGAATAACTCTTAGGCCCGTATTCACATACTAAGTGTTATTCACAAACTAACGCTAAGGCCGTGTTTACATTGAGCTTTTTTTCAGCTGCTCGAGCAGCTGAAAAAAAGCTGCAGCTTTTTTTCGCCATTTCCGGCTTTATTTCAGCTGCTCGAGCAGCTGCAAAAAAGCCGGAAACGGCGAAAAAAAGCTGAAGCAGCTGAAAAAAAGCCGGAACTGCAGCGTTGTCATGACAACGGAGCAGCTAGTCTATAGTGACCGCCATACTTATCCGCATTTTTCCAGCTGCTCCAGCTTTTTTCCAGCTGCTCGAGCAGCTGAAAAAAAGCTGCAGCTTTTTTCAGCTGCTCGAGCAGCTGAAAAAAAGCTCAATGTAAACACGGCCTAAGCGTTTACTAAGCGCTAAGCGCTTAAGTATGTTTAGCATGTTAAAAGGTCAAGTTTGTGAATAACACTTAGCGCTTATAAGCGCTAACACTAAGTGTAAACACTAAGTTTAAGCGTTACACTTAGTATGTGAATACGGGCCTTAGTATGTGAATTCGGGCCTAAGAGTTATTCACATACTAACGTTATTCACACTAATTTTTTCGGAATTCTGACTAAAAAACCCAAGTATAAAGGCCATGTACGGGTGCTGGTGGTCGGAATAGTAAGAAAAAATTTGCAATACGTCTCCAATTGAGCAATTTGGACCTTAAAATCTAAAAATTTTCTTCTGGAGGTTGCCGTCCCCAAACCCATGCAATTCTGAGGCATTGTGTGTATGCCTGAAGTATGCAGCAGCTGCTTGCTTGGGGGCGAGGGGGAAGGGGCTGAATAGCAGTTGTAAAAAATGAAATGTCATATCTCATCCTGACTCTATAAAACATTTAAAAAAAGTTTTGCCCATAGCATGTTCAGTGACGCCAAACGGGTCTCTCAAAATTGGCGAATATAAAAAACGGACATTGTTTCACATTTTGCCCTCGATTTTGGATTTAAACACGTGTCCACATATCAAAACTGTGGATCCATAATCTACCGAAAATGTATATACCCAAGGGCGTATAGCAGGCATGGAAGAAAACCAGGGTTTTTTTAGGCCATAGCTAAGGCCATGGCCTAAATTTTTTCGGATTGGCCTAAATTTTTTCAGCGATTGAGGCCAGCTGGCCTAAACTTTTTCAGCTGCGGATGCAGAAAAAATTTCCGATAGGTCTCCAATTGACCAAATTTGGCCTAAATATCAAAAATGTCCCCCAATTTTTTTCTGGGGGCTGCCGCCCCCATACCCCTGCGACTTTGTGGCGTACTATACCTTGTTATTATCTTTCATTACAGCCTATGCATGTATACACAAGTACGTTATGCTGCATTTCCTTGTGTAATGACTGATGTGACGTTCCCATCTTTTGTTTCAATTTTTGTCCGAAAAAATGTCTCCACTTGACCAAATTTTGGCTAAAAATTGGAAAATTCGCCAATTTTTTTGGGTGTTCCGGCCTCAGACCCCCGCAACTGTGCGGTTTAGTAACTGCGTTTGTAAGGCGTCTTAAAATTGCTAAGAAGTGCGTTTTAACGCATTGCAAAAATTGAAAATTCATTTCCCCTCCGAAATTTTTTTCTGGGTACGCCACTGTAATGTATAGTTTCAAGTTTGTATGTTGCTGTTTTATGGTCGAAAAAATGTCATTTCTTGTGAATTTAGGGTCCGTAATATAAACAATCTTCTGGATCCTCGCCAATCCGTCAGCTGTTGGTTTGAGCTCCAAACGCGCTCCAGTAACAAAAATAGATGCCGCTGTAGTAACAAAAATAGCCAATCTTTGAACGAATTTTGCTAATGTGTCATTTTTTGTGTTAAAATAGCTGTTAAATGCATTTTAACACTTAAAATTTAATGTAACACTTAAAATTCTAAAAGTCGATTCCCTCCAAAATTTGTTGTTGCCTACATCTCTGTACACTATGCTCATTTTTGTAATAATTTTTGCAAAAATGCAAAAATGAGTTGGCCTAAGCTTTTTGTCAATTGGATCGGTCACTATATGAGGGAACCTATTCAAACCAAATAAAAAAATTGGTTAAAAATTAAAATTACAAAAAATTAAAATTACATCAATTTTGGTTTTTAAATTTTTTTAAAAAGTTACGGTTGGTCAATTTAGTGAAGAGGCGTACCCAGGGGGTGGGTGGGCTACGGACAAGGGCGTACCCAGGGGGGTTGGCAAATAGGTGGAATTCCCCACCACGAAATTGTTTCCCAGTGAATTTTTACACAAGGCCCCCCTTTGGTTTTTATGGCCGGCTAGAAAAAATTTCCGATACGTCTCCAATTGACCAAATTTGTCCTAAAAATAAAAAATTATCGAACAAATTGTCCTGGGGGCAGCCGCCCCAGACCCCTGCAACTATGTGGCTGACTATTCATTGCTGTTATCTTTCATCAAAGCCTATGCATTTATACACGAGTATATATATACATTATGCTGAATTTGCATGTATACACGAGTGCATTATGTTACATTTACTTGTGTAAGACACTGTCTTATGTGACGTTTCCATCTTTTATTGTTTTAAATTTTTTTTCGGAAAAAAATTTCTGATAATTCTCCAGATCACCAAATTCGACCTAAGAAAAATTCTCAGAAAAATTTTTCCTCTCTGGGCGGTGCCGTCCCCAGGCCCAGATCCCCGCAACTTTGTGCCTTAGCGATCCTGCATTTGTAATGCAAATCCACTTGTTAAAATTACAAAAAAATGCATTTTTAACCCAAAAATTCAATCCCCTTTTTTTTCTGGGCACCCCACTTCGGTGATGCCACCTAGAATGTCAATGACGTTAATAACGTAGTGTAGGCACCAATAGAAACACAAAACTTTTACGGTACCACCTGGACGCACTGTCATTGTGTGGGACGCAATTTTTTTGAACGGGACGCAAAATGGACGCAGTCTCGGATTTGAAAAAAAAACCCTGCCCTGGGGCGACACATTTTCAATGCAAATGTTATTTCAAAATTCTAAAAAAGCTCTAGCTTCTGCACCCGTATTCATAAAAGTGCAAGCTCGGCTTTTTATCCGAGCTTATAGCAAGCCCGGCTTAAAATGCCGGCTTTTTGTATTCATAACCCAAGCTCGGCTTTTTATCCTGGCTTTTTAGTATTCATAAAAGCTGGGATAAAATGCCGGGCTTATGGTATTCATAAAAATCAAGCTCGGATAAAAATCCCGGCTTCCAAATAGATTTTATTGATTTTTGTGTGCATACCAAAAAGCTTGGATAAAAAGCTAGGCTTGATCAAGCCAGGATTGACCAAAAAGCTCGGATAAAAATCCAAGCTTGAGCGCAGCGCAAGCCAAGTTTTTTATCCCGACTTTTTCAAGCCAGACTTACGGCTAAAAAGCCAAGCTTTTTATCCCGACTTTTATGAATACCGGCCCTGGGGGCTGCCGCCCCCAGACCACGTTTACTCTGGTTTATCGGGAAGTGCTGCTTAAAATTTCATTTTCAATACAAATTTTATTTCAAAATTCTAAAAAAGCTCTAGCTTCTGGGGGCTGCCGCCCCCAGACCCCCACAACCGCGATGTATTTAGTAACTTCTATATTTCACTAACTAGCGCAGCTAAAAGTTTTGGCTGAACTGAACCCTTCCTTTGAAATTTTCTGGGTATATACGCCCCTGCCTGCAACCACTATGATTTCACGGCAAGTGTTGCTTAGGATTGCTTTTTCAGTGCAATTTTTTTTCAAAATTCAAAAAGGTTTCAGCTTGTGGGGGCTGCCGCCCCCAGACCGATGCAACCACTATGATTTTGCGGCAAGTGTTGCTTAGGATTGCTTTTTCAGTGCAACTTTTATTTCACAATTCTAAAAAACAGATCCCAGACCCCCGCAACGCTGCGTTCCATTCCATATAATTTCGACCTCATTTACATATAAATATGTATATATGTAGGCTTGCGTAGATTCAAAATCCCTCATACATGTATGGGGGGTGTGAGGTGTATATATTCAGTCAAGGGCGGACGGTGGGGGGGGATACAAGGGATATATCCCCCCTTTTGCCAGGAAGAAAGAAAAATTTTTTGCAACCGCTTAACAAAAATAGCCGTAAATTGACGAAATTTGGCCTAAAAATTAAAAAATTTTCTCCGGAGGCTGCTCGCCTCCGGAACCAACGGTCGAGTTAATTTCACTTCGCTGTTTCACATCGCTACTGTCTTACATCTTCAACATTGCGTGAAGTACTCATTAGTGGTTACTATTAAATAAAACATTTGTGCATTTGTATATACCGTCATTTTGACTAGCCTAGCCTTGTACATAGTCATTTAAAAAATGACGTGTTTTGTGTATATACCGTACCTAGAAGCCTTTCTGGCTTATTCTTCCTTATTATAGTCTTTGCCAACGTCTGTACATGTGTATATGTCGTACTTGAGTACATTTCACTGCACTTACCACACTAAACACACAACATTTCCAATACGTCTCCAATTCAGTGGCGTATCCAGGATTTCGCAAAGGGGGGGGGGCTGCGACCGGGGGGGGGGGGGGGGGGGCGGAGCAACTGTGAGCCACCGCCGATCAAAAGGGGTCTGGCGGGGACGGCAACCCTCGGACCTTTTTTGAGCTTGTTATTGTAACCACCGATGAACTACAATAGTAAATCTGCAGCAAGCACTTAACTTTGCGGGGGTCTGGGGGCGGCAGCCCCCTGAAGTTGAAGCTTTTTTGAGATTTTAACCATCGAAATTGCATTGAAAATTGCACTTTTTCCATGAAATAAAGAAATGTAGTGGATCTACAGCTAGCATTTAGCAATGCGGGAGTCTGGGGGCGGCAGCCCCCAGAAGTTGAAGGTTTTTTGAGATTTTAACCATCGAAATTGCATTGAAAATTGCACTTTTTACATGAAATAAAGAAATGTAGTGGATCTACAGCTAGCATTTAGCAATGCGGGGGTCTGGGGGCGACAGCCCCCAGAAGTTGAAGCTTTTTTGAGATTTTAACCATCGAAATTGCATTGAAAATTGCACTTTTTACATGAAATAAAGAAATGTAGTGGATATACAGCTAGAATTTATCATTGGGGGGTTCTGGGGGCCACCGCCCCCAGAAGTTGAAGCTTTTTTGAGATTTTAACCATCGAAATTGCATTGAAAATTGCACTTTTTCCATGAAATAAAGAAATGTAGTGGATCTACAGCTAGCATTTAGCAATGCGGGGGTCTGGGGGCGACAGCCCCCAGAAGTTGAAGCTTTTTTGAGATTTTAACCATCGAAATTTCATTTAAAAATTCACTTTTTACATGAAATAAAGAAATGTAGTGGATCTACAGCTAGCATTTAGCAATGAGGGGGTCTGGGGGCGACAGCCCCCAGAAGTTGAAGCTTTTTTGAGATTTTAACCATCGAAATTGCATTGAAAATTGCACTTTTTCCATGAAATAAAGAAATGTAGTGGATCTACAGCTAGCATTTAGCAATGCGGGGGTCTGGGGGCGGCAGCCCCCAGAAGTTTAAGCTTTTTTGAGGTTTTAACCATCGACATTGCAATGAAAACTACTAAAGAGTAAAAGACCCCAAAACTAAAGAGTTGGAGTGAATCTTTTTGTGCTATGGGCCAGCGTAGGCTATTTTATGGCTGCGTTCAAAAATTGGGGTTTTGTGATGATTTATCGTTGCAATATGCTTTTGCCAGGTGGCTTTTCCTGATCCGTCGTCAAGAACGACCGTTTCTGATGTGTGTTGCAATTTTAGGGTTGAAAATTGACACACGAGACGCGGATACACTTGCCGTTAGCAGATCATTATTCAAAGTTCCAAATGGTCGACTGTGGCTAATTTTATTATACAGAAACTATAAATTGGCCGAAAATTGCTAATATGTGTCGTTTTTTGCGTTAAAATAGCAATTAAATGCATTTTTAACGTTTTAAAACAAAGAAAACTCATCCCCCCTCCCCGAAATTTTTGTTGGCTACACCACTGCAGATTGGTGTAATAATGCTTCAAAAATTAAAATTAACAAAAAGTAAAAAAATCGTAAAAAATATGTATGCAAAAAAATACAAACAAAAAAATACAAACATGTATGCAGCAAAGCAAAAAATAGTATACTTTGTATTTAATTTTGTATTTTTTACCCTATCTAACTATACAAACATGTGAGACATTAATCAATTAGCACAGAATATGATAATGGACCTGGCATATATATAGGCATGCACAAAGAAAAAAGGCATCTAAGCCGAAAAAACATCAACAGAATGGAAAAAACTTGGAGATTTTTTAAATTTTGAAGGTAGAATTTGTCAATTGTGGAGGTATCAGAAACACTTTTGTCAGCTTTTGAAGTTTCGGAAAGGGGGGGCTGCGACCCTCTAAGGGGGGGGGGGGCTCAAATCGCTAAGGGGGGGGGGGCAGCAGGGGGGCCCACCCAGCCCCCCCCCCCCTAAATACGCCACTGCTCCAATTGAGCTAATTTGGCGTAAAGAATTTTAGTATTCTGGTTTCACCTCTCTGGTTTAGTATTCTGCGTTGTCATAAGCCTATGCGTGTCTACGCGAGTACATTAGGCAAGGCTGCATTTACAATACTGAGTCAGCATGTGATCTATTGTTCTAATTTTCTTGTCGGAAAAAATTCTGATACGTCTCCAATTGAGCAAATTCGGTCTAAAAATTGAAAAAATCTCCAGTTTTTTTTCTGGGGGCTGCCGCCCCCAAACCCTCGCTACTTTGTGGCTTAATTATCTTAGTTTGTTAAATTCAATTCAGGTATTAAATTTGCTAAAAAGTGCACTATAACTCATTACGAAAAATAATCATTCCCACAAATTTTATTCTGTGTACGACACTGTTTTTTCATTGTTTATATATATATATATTATATATAATATATATATATATATATATATATATATATATATATATATATATATATATATATATATATATATATATATTCATCAAAAACAGCATGGCCGACGGTCGACTAGGACTGGTAACGCAGTTTGCGAATATAGCAAAGACATTCAAATAAGTTTATACCGTATCCCCCCCTTTTTCGAGGTCACGGTCCGCCCCAGTATTCAGTATATATTTGAACCATCTTGTATTTATAAAGGCATACTCTTGTTTGTGGATTTTTTAAGAAATGGCAGAATCCGAATCTACAGATGCCATTTCTGATCAGTTGTGCGCAAAAATGAACAGCTATAAGTTCCTGCTGGACTCTCTGGCGATGGCGACTGAGAAAAGCACCAGTCCTGATTCTCCAGTAGAGGTATATAAATATATATGCGTTGAGGTGGTTGTTTCGTTTGTATATTGTACGGTTATTTATAATAAATAATTGATGGCTTGACGGATGAATTGTGAGGGTCAACGCCCATACATGTAGTTGGGGGGATGGGGGGGGAGACCTCCCCAAAAAAATTTGGCGGGAGGGGGGGACCTGTGAGGGGGAAAAGAGGGGGGAGGGTCCCGGTGGGAGTAAAATTTCGGCCAAAATTTGAAAAAATCGACATTTTTTGGTGAAGTTTAAGCAATTTTTACCGAAATTTTTGCCAAAAATTGTGAAAATCGGTGTTTTTTTGGTTAAAAAGGTTAGAAATTGCATCATTTTTGGGAGGGGGGGTCAAAAATTAGTTGACGCAGGGTAGGTGCTCCTTCCAATGGGGGGAAGGATATATACCCAAAATTTTAGTGCTGTTACATGTATGGTAACGCCATATTTGAAAAGACGACTGGAATGCCCTTCGCCTTGTATTGTGTGGCACGTTCTATAATATAATGTATTTCAGACTGCCAAATTGCTGTGCACCTCGTGGAGTGAGATTCGAAGCCAGATGGAAGATGAACTCAGCAAACTCAGAGCTCAAGCCGCGCGCTGTTCGCAGCTGGAAAGTGACATTGAAGAAAGAAAACAGCAGATGCAAAAGGTTGGTCTTACTGTGTTTAATTCGCAATTCTACATAGAAGGTCAAGAGAATTACCCGTGACTTGCCAGCAGGCGTTACTTCTTTAACATATTATGTGTATATGTGTATGTTGGCCTGGCTGTGGGAGGGCACCAATTAATCCGAGGTTCACGCGGGAGGAGCCGAAGGCCTTGTTTTCACTAGCGGTCCCGTGTCGCCTACTCCAGTTATAAGATTCTAATGTCCCATTCAGGGTTTTTTTTGGGCCAAAACGTTAGCATTGGCGAAAATTTTTGAGAGTTTGCTAAAACTTTTAGCCAATTTGCTAAAACAAATTCGGCAGAAAAAATTTCTGGTAACTCTACAATTCACCAAATTTTGTCCAAAATTCAAAAAATTCTCCTATGCGTCCCCAATTGACCGTTATTTGCCATTAGACGCATACATTTCCCTTGTGACTACAATTTACACACATCTGAAACATTGTTTCGCATAGCATAGTGATCCAGTCAAGTATTTTATGTTTCTATTGTTCAATTTTTCAGGATCAGTTTGTAAAGTGACTTCGTTTACTGAAAACTTTCGCAAACCACGTTCGGAGAGTCATTCCGATCGTCAAACATGTGTATTTCGAACTAATTCAAAAAGTTTGGAGCTGCTACCAGGGTTGATATTTTTCCGTAAAAAATGAACGCCGGGGAAAATCGGAAGAAATGGAAACAAATTCAGTGTAGCAAAATGGCTATATTTACTCCCATTAACCACTGTTAAGAGAAGAGACACTGTAAATTTCGTTTTTTAGGGCTATGTATTTGCTGTACGTCGGCTGAAAACTAGATAAACACAAGGTCAGACTTGAAAAATAAGATATAAGATACTTACAGTCAAGGGGCATAGGCACAGTCATACGCACAATGGGTGGGTGTAATGGCGTGGGTGGGTGTAGTACTAGGACAGGTTACGCTCCTATTGCCTGTCACTGCCTTTTTGTCTACTGTTTTAGCTTTATGACGAATCCTTCCCGTGCACTCACTGTTCCAATTCCAGTCGGGAACTCAGCACTGAGAATACCAGTCTGAAGGAACAGCTCTATTGCCACGTGCTAGCCCTGCAGCTCCAGAAAAACATAGCCATGCAAATGAGTCTCAAACTAGCTGCCATGGAGGGAAAGGGGGGAGCGTTTCCATTCGATGCAGCCGGACCCCCCTACCCCGATCCCCTGATGGCATCTAGTCCCGGAATTCAGGGAGCTTTTCAACATATCTCTGCTAATCCGGTTGGTTGTGTACCTATAGCTAATAGCTGAAAAAATCTGGAGAGGGGGAGGCGTCGGTTGCTCCGTGTGAAATTTGTTATTTAATTTGATGGTGAATCTGATGAATATAATTAAATTTAAATTTGAATAAAGGGTCATTTTAATGTTAGTCCTTCCTGATGTCAGAGATCTAACTTTATCATGTCGACTGATCTTACGGTGTCATTTTTTCTAAGAAACGAGGGAGGGCAAGCACTCCTTTACATCAAAAAATAAAAAATGCCCATGACTAGTTATTACAATTTGTAAACAAATTAGCGTATTAAATGATGTTCATTGAGAAAATAAATGTAAAGTAACAGTAAATATGTAGTAAATAAGGATAACACAACAATAACATAAAATATGTTAATAAATTATGGATAATGAAAAACTAGCTAAAAATGCTATAATATGCAAATGAGTTTGTTTTCAGGCTCAGGCTGTGAATTTTGGGTCTCTGGCGGAACTGCAGATTGCCACTGGCGCCGCCTGGATGACTCCAAGCCCCAGCCCCTCGCCCAGACTCAACACCACCCCCATGTCCGACACTGTTTCCCCCGTAAGTCAATGCAAAGCCGATATATTTAACTATTTAATTGATTAAACCTAAAGTCAGACCAGACACAGCTGATCTCCGACTCCCTGAGACATAACAGGTGGCGTGATTTTTGTGACTTGTCGCAGAATATACTCTTGACGCTTGGGCGGGATTCGTTTTTTCGTAATTCGTGATTCTTTTTGTCTCAGGGTTTCAACTTTTTTTGGTTAGACTTTAGTAAGTCAGACGAAAACCTACTTCGTCCTGACGTCGTTAAGGGGGGGGCTACCCAGGTCAAAAATCAATGTTCTCCAATTTTGCTTGTTTTTACATATGTTACTCCCCCAAGGCACCTCTACCTCATATATGAACAATTAAGCTTGAAAGTGCAGTTTTGGTTCTGTGCGTTTGTCAGTGTATTTTTGCATAGGCAAAAATACGCCAAAAAGCCTAAAAGTAGCCCTTACTTGAGCAGTTCTAGCCCAAACCACATCGAGCCAGTCAGGCTGTAACTTGGCATAGTAGTAGCCCACATGTAAGCGCAATTTTTTATGATCCGGATTTTTTATATTATGTATTTTCAAATCCCAAATCGAGGGCGAAATGTGAAAAATGGTCGTTTTTTGGGCCCGCCAAATTTGAGTGATTTTTGGCGTCATTCCTCAGGCCAAGGGCAACAATTAAAAAATGGATCATAGATGTTGAGATATGACGTTAGGCTATCGAATCATGTAGAAATCAGCTTCGTCAGTGTCAACAAAAATTGTGAGCAAAGGGACGCTTTGCAACCACAAAAAACTTTTTGCGCATAATATGATTTACACGTAAAATTGAATTTTTGGGAGCCCCTAGTAAAAAATTGGCAAAAGCATTCATCTGCGATGCGCCTTCCCTGGGGCTAAATTGTGTGCAAATTTGAAGTGAATCGGAGAACGTAGAATTTTCACTTGTACAGGTAGTCCCTCCCTTAATGCGTTTCCCCGATGTCCGTACAGAAGTATGAATCTACTCTAATGCCTGGTTCATGCATGTCCGTTTGTCCGTAAGCAATAAGTTAGCTCAGCTGCTGCAGCAAAATGACTAGCTCTTATCGGCGCATTTTTTTGTGTAAGTGCTAACCTTGATATTTATCTATATTTTTTATATTATATTTTTTATCTAATAGTATGATTGTTCATTGTTTCAGAATTCTTCCCACGGAAGTGGTGCCAAACGAAGTCGCTATTTGGACTTTTAGTCAGTCTTTACAGATGACGGCATATTCGACGCGTCGTAACGTGTCAGTTGTAGCAGTGACGAGCTTTTGTGTAGCTTGACGTGATGAGTGGAATTTCGGCAGCTAAATGTTCTGTATATTGTATTCATGCCAATATGCTTTTTGGAGCCAACCATGATCAACTATTTTTTGTTATGTGGGAAAGTCTAGGGCCTAGGCTTTTTTCCATTTTGTTTAGATGCAAGCTCCGATCATGAAATCTTCATATTATGTTTATTTTATATGACTAAGCTTAATAGTTTCACATCATACTCGTCCGTAAATTTGTCCGTATATACCGTAATCACATTTTTTGGGGGATGTTTTTTAGTTTTTTGGTTTCGAGGAATGTTTTAAATAGTTTTTTAGTGTGTGAGTTAGACCAAATGACGCAGTTTCGCATTAGGTCACGACAGCATTTTTATCAAAACGATTGTGGCTTGGAGGTAGCTACTAGGCTTTAAAAGTATGCCCTCATTCGTTTAAGTGTAAAATTCGTCCCTCTATAAATAAGTTTAAGAGCATACTTTTTTAATTTACATTATACTTTTTAAGCTTAGTAGGTACAACAGTTTTTGTGCACTGACTTACGGTCCACGGACAAAGCCTTATGGAGACGGACAAATATGAACTAGGCTTATTAACTTGTGGATTCAGGTTTTTAACTCAAATTTGGATAGAATTTTTTGAAGCTGTTTGTATTATTTGATTTGTCTTTTATTGACTCTACATCTGTGTGCCATTATATACTTTCCATATCGGCGAATTGGTGTGCTATACGTCTATAATTACTTTTGTTTGTTTAGAATACTCTATTTTTGTTTTTTTTATTGCTTATGCTATGTTGATGTTAAAAAATCAATGAGTCAATATATTATACGGTATTACGCTCAGATCAGAAGTAGGTTCACTTAAGAAGTTTTTTAACTCTGATTTGCGATACTTAAACCATACTTTTTTGGAAAATGTTTTGCGTATATATTTCATTTTGAATTTAGATTTGAATTTGCCTTCTATTTAATTTTTTGTTTTTTTGGAATTGCTTCTGAATTGACAGTGTTGTGTAAAATTTAATTTTTCAATCATGTGTTTTTATAGATTGGTTTGCATATTCTGTGTTACTGGTTTAGTAACTAAGTTACATAGTTAGGGCCTGTTAACAAACTAGGATTAACTGGATTAGATTAACTGGAATAACTCAACACAGAAGCTTGAGATCTTTTCAAATTCGACACAGTTGCACCTGGACCTGAGTGCTAATTGCACAAACGTGCATATGCTTAGAAAGATACTCATATTTTATGTAGAGTTATTGTAGTTAATTTAGTTAATCTAATCCTCGTAATCCGAATTTGGGAACAGCCCCTTAGTTACTTCTTACTAATTTGTTTGTGAGTTGCTTAAATTTCCTCAGTAAAAAGCTTTTTGGTACGTTTGTACAGGTCCAAAAAGCTTAACAGCTAAACTCAGCATTGAGTAAAATTTAAAATTCAATTAAATCTCTATTATATGTATTGAATAATTCATTGAATTGTGTTATAGAGTCAGTTTATTCTGCAGTAGCTCACGTAAAAAAATTAGCCATTTTTGTTTTTTAGCACCAGTTTTTAAAAATTTTTGCTTACCTACAACCGAGTAACCCTGACAGACCATAATAAGGCAAGCTGTAAGAACAGGATTATTTAGCCGAAGTACAAAATTTGCTGCTTTTTTGGTGTTCATTTTTGGTATTTTGTTTGTGATTTGTTACATATCTATATTTGTTATCGTTGTCGTTGTTGTGAGATTATTGTTATTTTTGTTCCTTCGTGCTTTCTGTTGAATATAGTAAAAGAGTTTTTCATGTTTTCGAAGTCTGTAGCGGGCCTGGGTTTTCACGTAGTACATAAAAATAACACAATACGGTGATGGGTACTGTAACGCAACTTTGTCTTGATCGCTGATGAATTGATATGACGTATTAGGTGTATTTTACCCAATGTTTTTTGTGCTTTTAATTTATCACTGTGTATGTCTTGGACAGTTATGTGGATCAACGTTCAGTGCTGACTGCTGAGTCGAATTTTCGTAGCACAAAATGATCAACTTACTCAAAACAAAGTCGGCGTTTAATCCGTACTCAACATTTCAACCACAGATAACTAGAAAAAACTCTGGATATTTGAGCAAAACATCTTGTTTTAATCGTATTATTTGGGTTTGACGCTGGTAAAAAATTCCAGCCGTGTATTATATATACTAGGGTTGTTTTGATGTGGAAACTGCATCAAATCAAAACTAGTTTTGATGCGGTTTTGAGTTTTGATGCAGCACATCAAATCAAATCAATTGCTTTTGAAAATATGGTTCATCAAATCAAAACTATTTTTCCGACTTCCGCATCAAATCAAATCAATTGGATTTTTTCCTGCTGAACATCAAATCAAATCAAAACTGTCCAAAATTGTTAGTTTTGATGCAGTTCTGATGCAGTTCTGATGTAGCGTGAACTCAAGACAGTAGGCACACGCTCTCACACCCATATACATGTTGGCTTGTTAGATAGACCTCATTTACGTATGCTGTGTTGTTGGGTTGCCGACCAATTGCGAAGCAAAGACAAAATGTTAGTGGTTTCCATGTGGTGGTTTGTTTGTAAAAGATTCTTTTAAGGTAATACTTCATGGATATGAACCAAACTTTGGCAGAAGGTTTCCCCCCTTGAGTTATTGTGCCCCCCACATTGGTGGCCCCTTGACCCCACGGGGGCACGTGACCCACAAAAACAGCGGTTTTTTAAAACAAGGTGTGAGGACCCTTGTGAACTTGAAAATTTTTTTGTCACAGATTTGGACAAAAACTTGTCCCTGGGGGCTAATTGGGTCCTTGAACACAAATCGGGGCTCTATTTTTGCCTAGGACCTTCGTGGCCTCCTATATGAACCCCATCAGCCCCCCCCCCTAGTGGGACTCAAGGGTAAAATTTTTTAAATTGAGAGTTTTATGTTTCTAAGCTAATTTGGATCTCTGAATGAACACGAATAAAGGATCTTTTGCCCAGAAAAGAGGGTCCCCTGACCGGTCGAAACCCGTTGTAGACACTTGACTAGTTCTTTTTGTACTATTAAATCTTAAATTACGCGCGACTTTCGTTCGTTTTTTAGTCGTGTATGTATCAAATTTTAATTAATGTTTTCAATTTAATGGTTAATTTAATTTTTATTGCTATAGTGTCGTATGTTTGTTTGACATTTATTACTATCTCTTTATCAGGTCAGTACTAGTAGTCACTACTAGCCGTATTCTCAAAATTACTTGCAGGTACAGTTACCCTGTAAACTACACTGTAATTTTACCACTGGGAAAGTTAACTAAAGTTAATTCTGTGGGTAAAGGTAAAGTTAAAGTCGGAAATACAGCTAGCGTCTACTTTTCAGGTCAAACATTTGCATAACACTAACACATCATCTTTAGCTGCAAAACAAGTTAAAGCACTGTTTATACCCGATTCTTGAAGGTAGCCTCAGCTATCACGTCGGTTTAGTCACCGAGAATACGAGTTTACATTAACTTTTCCTGTGGATAAAGTTCATTTGATTTTACCTGTAGGTATTTTAAAAATACGGACCTACAAATAAATAAAACCTCACTAAAGTTTGTAAGGTTCATCGATCCACCCACCACTAACCACTAATCGTAGTCATATTAGCTAGGGCAAAAAAGTTAGACCATTTTCATTTAAGTTAAAGTTAAAGTTAAAGTAAGGCCATGGTTTCAATTTAAGTTAAAGTTACAGTTAAAGTAAGGATCCGGTGCTAATCTAAGTTAAAGTTAAAGTAAGCTCAAAATCAATGACTTTTATATAACTTTTTTAAATAACTTTATTCTTAAAGGTAAAGTAAAGGTGTTTTAATTTAAGTAAAGTGACAGTTAAAGTATGACCTCTAACTTTTTTGTAGTTAAAGTATGACCCCTGACGTTTTTAATTTTAGTTAAAGTTAAAGTTAAACTTTTTTGCCCTAAATTATTAGCACCAGTCTGAATGTGAGCTTTTATGGTGTCAGTGTTCTGCCGGTCCGTTCCAAATCCAGAATGTCATTTTGGCCTAACTTAGACTGTCACGGTTTCATGCCGGCCTAATTTAGTCAATCGGTGGAATGTAGCCGGCTGACCGATATTTTTAACCGGCCGGCTGGCGACTGTATTTAGGGCATTTCGGCCGGTCGCACACTAAGTGGCGCTTAGCTGTGCCCTGCCGTGCTAATGATCTGATCACGACTTCAACAAAAAATTATTTTTGGTGTAACACCGTAATTTAATATTGCATCAGAACTGCATCAAAACTGCATCAAAATGCATCAAAACTAAAACCTAAAAATTTTGTCACATCAAATCAATTGAAAATTTCGGTTCTCACATCAAATCAAATCAAATCAATTGCTTTTCAGGAAGGCTGCATCAAATCAAAACTAATTTTACAACCCCCACATCAAATCAAATCAAATCAATTGAAAAAAAAGCCACATCAAAACAACCCTAATATATACTTCATTATCACTGCAACGACGATTATGGTCGAAAACTAATACCTACCCTTGCTGTAGATACTCTCTGAAGCTTAATGTTTTGCTTGTATCACGTAAGACAACAATCGTCTGCTTTGTTTTTATCTTAATAGGTACCTAAGTAGTTAGCATGTGTCCAAACAGGTTTACATACGGAAAGTTTCTCCTGCTAGCTCTGATTTCGAATTTTAAGTCGTGATACAAGTGCTTTGTAGCCGAGAATAGATCGAGCCTATTCTCATACTAGTGTTCGGATCGGTTCCACTGGAACCGATTGGAACCGGAACCGGAACCGAAGGTGTTAGTAGAAGCGGAACCGATACAATTCTGGAACCGATAGCAGTTTGCAATTCTGTGCAAAAACTAATTTTTGTGGTCGACAGACGACAGGAAACTTGATAGTTCTGATTTTCTCCAATTGACCAAATTAGGCCTAAAACTGTAAAGTTTCTCCACATTTTGTGCTGCGGGCTGCCATCCCAGAACCCTCCAAAATTTTGCTTAACTTCCTCACTTTCATTTTTATGAAAGCATATGTACATTAGCTATGTGTATGTATGAGTTTCTTGTGTACCATATATTAGCTTAATATATTTCTTCTTAATTTGCTGACTGTTTTATATTTACTGGACATTTGTTTACTGGGCAGTTTTATCCATTTTGTTGTGGAGAAAAATAACAATTTTAGTAAATTTACGGTTCGTAATGTCAAAACTTGCTAAAATTTGCAGATTTCTTAGCGTTTGAACATTCACCAGCCTGACGATTGTGTAATTTTGGTGTTTTAGCTGTAACTGTTGATGACAATCTGGGCAAAAATCCGCTTTGTTTTTGAATGTAATCCTAATAAGGTCCTAATAATAATATAATAATAATGTCGTTTATTGCCGTAAAGTGCAGTTAAGTTACAACACGTTTCAAAAAATCTAAAAGAATTTTTTCAAAATTTTTTGTGGCTACGCCACTGCATATTACCGATTATTTCTATTTTGATTCAAGGTGGCGCTCTGAATAACTAACTTTGGGCGATAAAATTTTTCAGTCAAATTTTCGTTGGTTAACTCAAGAAGAAAAGCTGGTCAAAATTGGACTAGCTTTTATTTGATGTACATAACGTCATGATTTGTTTAACTTGAAGTTTCAAACTATTTTTTAGTGAAAAAATCTTCAATTCAATATACGAAAAAATATGGCTTTTAAGACATTTTAAAACAGTTTTATGTATAGAATTGCTAGCTGAAACTTTTTAAATATGTAGTTTTTTGTGTAGGAAAACCTTTTTAAAAAAAGTCCGAAATACGTTGAGCAGCATTGACAAAAATACTCTATTTTTCAAACTAATTTTTCGTTTGCTACTTTTTGGCTTTTGAAATTTTTCTCAATGGGTTTTAGTACTAAAAAATCTGCTCTATGTTTTGGAAAATAGGCTACGTAGTACGTACGTGTAGGCAAAGTTCAGATTTCGGCAATTAGGGTACAGGGTTTATTTTTTCAAGATTACTGCCAGCTGCAAAAACCGATTCACATGAAACTTTGGACACTACTAGAAGACTTATTTGGAGGTGCCGAACATCTTGTAATTTTGTAATTGTAATTTTTATTATTTGTATTTATTATTTTTATTTATTATTTGCACCTCGGCAAGATATTTGTCTTCACTTTAAGCTACTGAATGTTAAATTTGGTTGAGGCACTGCTGAGCTAAGTTGTTTTAAAAACTAAGTAAATTTTGCAAAATTTCAATTTTAATGCCGTCATAAAATTTGTCACACTGCTTCCAGAAGGTTCAAACTTTGCAAAAAGGTGTGCCTGGTGTCTATCTTGGTAGCAATTTGGCAAAAAAACTTTGTATCAGCAAGAAAATAAAAATTATAGCATTTTGAATTGGAAGTTACTCGAGCACCCCCTTAAGCTATACTTCTCGGTGTGGCTATTGTGGTAAATTTTAGATTTCAAAGTCTCGACTGATGAAATTTGGTTACAGCTGGCCAACGGCTATTTTTGAAATCAGGCGGATATAGCCGCCACCACCAATTAAACCGTACATACGCTAGGCCGTAAATGAAATGGCCCGATATAGCTGCTACTGTATTTTGGCAACATTTAAAAAAGTTTGCCTTGGTTTAAACCGTTCCAGCCGAAATCCACCCTGAAATACCTTCACGGTCAAAATTTACGTAAGGGTCCACCCCTTTGGTTTTTATTACGCGGCCGAAAAAATTTCTGATGTCTCCAGTTGACCATTTTGGTCCACAAATCAAAAAATTCGAAATTTCCCAACAAAAGTTAATTTTATTAAAACTAAATTTGCTTAAAACAATTTTTCATTTTGGCGCTGACGTCTAACATTGTGACTTCAATCGCACAAAGCCGACCTAGGGACTTGAAGCTGTGCACGGCTGACTCACCAAACGGCAAACCGTCACCATTGCAGCAATATTAATATTAATTATTAAAATAACGGTAGCATTGCTTAGGCGCTGACTTGGTTAGAGTTGGAAGTGAAACAAGTTTGATGTATACCTATTATTTGCAGTACCTAAGATGAACGTCCAAAAATATCAGCAGCATATTGAAAAGATTTTGTGGCTATACTAAACAAAATGGGTAATGGAACCGGAACCGGAACCGACAGGGTGGAACCTGAACCGATTTGGAACCGGAACCGGAACCGATTTTGCCGACTGGAACCGGAACCGATTTGAAAATTTGGAACCGATCCGAACACTATCGCATACACCTGAATGCGCGCGTGAATAAAAACATTCGTTTCGTGCGTGCCAATAGTACCAAGAGTACATGATTGTGTCTCGCTCTGTAGAAGACTAGTGAGCCATTCTAGCCTGTGTTCTAACGCAGGTAGATGCGGTGGGTGTTTTCGGCCTGCCTGTTTAAGTTTTGTTGAACAAGTATCCGGCTAATCAGATGCGAGCAACTGTGCAAACATGCTCCAATCAGCACTCAGACGGCAATGGCTGCACTGGCTGCTTGAGTGCTGATTGGAACACATGCTCAGCGTCTGGCCAATAAGAAGAACAGCTCACTTTTGATTGGCTGCACATCTGTTTAATACCATTTCAAAAGGTAGGCCAAAAACGACGAGCGCCTCTGCGTTCTATCATAGGCAGGAAAGAGGGTGTTTGACTCTTCTTCTACAAGAGTGAAAGACTATCTATACTCTTGACAGTAGCCACTTTAGGCTGTGTGGACTGCTAATTTGTTTCTTCCCCTCCCCACCCAAAGCCTGAAAATATTACGTCCTAATAAAAAACGTATAATGTCTAGACACAAGTTAAAAAATGGATTAAAAGCTTTTGTGTCTACTGTTGTTAAGTTGCTATTAATTAAGTATCGTGAAACAGTTCGAAAGGTCATTCTTGGGTGGAAACCTACGAAGGTCCGTTATAGCCTGTGCCTAGGCTATTTTAACCTTGACCTAAGTGTTTTGTTTAAAAGGCTTTTGTACAAACCTATTAGTAGAGATAATGCCAAACCTTCTCCCACGCTTTCAGCTAATATCGTTAGAAACATTAGTCACTTAATTTCTCAACTTTAACTTTGCTTCCGACCGTGAGTTTGCTAGTACGGTTCGAAAAGAATCGCATTCATTTATATACGAAGTAAATCTTTAAATCAAACCCCAACTCGCTTTTGACCGCGTATTCCCACAGTCTCCTATTTCCCGTAGTCTCCTAATTGCAACTCCACAATTTCCCGCAGTCTCCTACTTCTTTAGACAGCCGTATTATACAAAAGGCATACTTACAAAAGGCCCGAGCAACAAGTTTATGACTTTTTATGACACCTGTTCTCAATTATAATTATATGACACCTTCACAATTGTACTACCAAGTCATATTGCACAGTTTCGTCAAATATAATTTCATTACTTTTCAGTATTTCTTATTTTAGTTTTAGTTTTTTAGTTTTAGCAGTTGCTAATAGTTTTTATCTTTGACTTTTTACTTTATTAGCTAAAATTAAGTTAATTAATTTAACTAAAAATCATTAACTTTTCCCATATTTATTTTCATTATTATTAATTAAAAATCATTAACTTTTTCTATATTTGGTTTTCGGCTAAACTGTTTTCTTTAATTCGGCTAAACTGTTTTCTTTAATTCGGCTAAACGGTTTTGTTTAATTTTTCAGTTTTTCGATGGCTACACCTTTGGAGTTTGAACATATTCATTTGAAACGGGGAAATGGTTTTCTTATTTCTAACTTTGTTTTTATCAAAAATATGGAAGTCCGAAATACTTTGCGTCTTAAGTGTCAGTTTTCTAAGCAATGTGGGTGTCGCGCAACCGCAAAAATTACAGACGGCATTACCTATTTGATCAATGATGAGCACAATCACGCCCCCCCTGACATTCAGTCCTACCAAGAGTACATAATAGCGTCTCACTCTATATAGAAGACGAGTGAGACACTCTCCAGCCTGCCTGTGTTCTAGCACAGGCAGATGCGCTGGTCGTTTTCAGGCTAAATGTTGACATTCTATGCAACATGTGACTGGCCAATCAGAAGCGAGCTTCTATTCTCTGATTGGCAGACGCCTGTGCACGTGCTCCAATCATAAAATGGGATAGGGATAAAGGTTAATAACTCATTATTTATTCATTGTCTGCTTGTAAAAATATTAAAAAAGGTTTGCAAATACCTTTGGGGATATTTTGGAAAACTTTCAGCGAAATTGCTTGAGAAACTTTGAAGAAATTCAGAAAAGTTTATATCTCAAAAGTTTCTCAATCAATTTCGCTTAAAATTTGCCAAAATATCCCCCAGAGGTATTGGCATACCTTTTTTAATGTTTTTGCAAGCAGACTATGAATAAATAATGAGCTATTAAGTTTTTATCCCTATCTTAATACTTATCAACGCATCAGCGATTATATACTAAAGTGTGTTACGCACGGAATCTACGCGCTGATTGGTCAGTCACATGTTGCATAGAATGTCAACATGTAGCCTGAAAACGACCAGCGCATCTGCCTGTGCTAGAACACAGGCAGTCTGGAGAGTGTCTCACTCTTCTTCTATATAGAGTGAGAAGCTATTATGTATTCTTGGTCCTACAAATTTAGGTCAGCTGTGCTTGATAAGGCTCGCGGGCGTGAAGCTTGCCGCACGTCATTAGCTAATATCTACGCAGAAACTGTTGAGGACACTTTAAAAGCAGTGCCTAGTCTAGGTCGTCCAGAAGTTCTAACTACCTTGCCATCGCTTAAATCGATCAAAAGTTCAATGCATCGTGCACGTAGCCAACACCTACCAACTGCACCTCAATCTGTGCACGATATTGACTTTGATCACTTGAGTCAGAATTACAAATCAGCTGATGGCAATTCATTTCTGATCATCAACAGTGTTGAAAATGAGAATAGAATTCTGATTTTTGCCAATCGTACAAATTTGAAAAGACTAGATGCTGTAGAGATGCTTCATGTTGATGGCACTTTTTGGGTCGTGCCTGGAATTTTCGAACAGTTGATTACATTTCACTGTCAGATCTACGGACAAATGGTCCCATTGGTTTATGCACTTTTGCCTGGAAAATCAGAAATTCTTTATAACCAAATGTTTCGCGAAATTTTCAGCCTCTTAGAAATGGCACAAATCACTCTGGGGAATCTTTCTTGTGTTTTGAGCGATTTTGAATCGGGTCTTATGAAATCTATTGCCAATTTTTTCCCCAATGGTACTCACAAAGGTTGTTTCTTTCATTTTGCCCAGTGTGTTTATCGCAATGTCCAAAAAGAAAATAAGCATGAATCGCTAACGCTCATGATCAACGTCTCATGAAGTTCGCAAATGAATATTTTTATCCCACTTGGTTCCAGCGGTTTCAGCTTCACATGTGGGATTGGCATGGTTTTTCTGTTCGCACGAATAATCATGTGGAAGGCTGGCATTCTGGGCTAAAGTATCGATTTCAGCCTGCTCACCCAACGCTGTACAAATTTATTTCTGGCCTGCTCGAGGAAGAAAAAAAGCAGACAACGCCATCTGCCTTCGCATTGCTGGTAAACAAGTGCCAAAGCAAAGGCCGGCCGTTGCAGCTAACAACCGCCGAATCAATCAGATCACGGCCGAATTTTTTGTTCGACAGTCTTTGGATTTCTTGAGCGGTCTAAGTTACTGTGTTCCAGGTGCTGTGTAGCGAACGTTGTTCTTAGGTTGACTACGCAAACATTCGGCTGTAAGTATGAATCGTATATTCACTATTTCTTATTATATTTTGTATGTCTGATCTATTGTGGAATGTGTCCTTTATTTGTGTTTCTAATGCTGTCTTTTTGTGTTTGTAATGCTGTGTTTTTCATTTAGTTTTGTGTGTTTATAATGCTGTTGTTAAATAAAAGTATTTTAGTTTGACAGTCAATTGCCCTTTTGTTAGTTTATACATTATGAAAGGGCACTGGCTGGCAGCTATTATACTTTTATTGCACTAGAGACACAAGGAATTACTACAAAACAAGTTATTGGGGTCCAAACTAGACTATTTTAAAAGGTAAGTCAAAATAGGAGACTACATGAAATCCGCCAGTTACAAATAGGAGACTACAGGAAATAGGAAACAGTGGCACGCAATCCTTTTGACTACAGTAGGCTACTGATAGCTATTTAATTGCTTAGCTACAGAGTACAGACCCCGAGTTCGGAGTCAAAGCGGAGTCGTAATCACTTGACTCTATATCAAAGTAAATACAGTACCTACTTGGCAAAACAGTTCCCTCTTCGGCTTTAGGGGACTCTGATAGACCTCCGCAAGCAATAAACACAAAAATTTTGCTTCGTCACTTTCCGGCCACCGTTCGTCATTTTTTGCGAGGGATAAAGCTCGTCGTGCGCCGACAACGAGGAAACCTCAGGAACAGTACTGTATAGTTGCATAGGAGTCTGCAGCATGTAATTGGGTCGGTACTGTACGATAGTCCTTTGTCATTCCAACAATGAGATGTTGACATAGACGCACTGAAGTTGTCTTTGTGTTTACCTGATTGACAAGTTACGTCATATTAATTTATAATCGCACAACGGAACAACATGTTACTCTGAAAGGCAATAATTATTTCTGGACACTTTTCTGAACCATATAACAATTGTAGACAATTTCCTGTTGACTGTTGAGATGTATTCTTTTAAAAGCTTTTAAGCTCAGATTGAGTATTGTCAATTAAGATGACTTTAAACATAATGGACTATTTATGAATGAAGCCCTCTCAGTACATATGTATAAAATTATCATATCAGCTTGTTGACAATTTTAATAACATTTTAGGTGTAATATAAATTGCGCGTGTTTGTTCATCGCTCCTTTGTAAATGTCTTAAAAATAATATCTATCATAATGGAGAAGAAAATATAGTTTATCCTGCAAATTACCAAATATTACTTAGTATATATCTCTTTTAATACGATTTCATTTATTCTTTTCTCTTTCTTCATTTTTCGCATATATTTTTTCAATCAAATCTTTGACAATTTGTTGCAATTTTAGCCCATGAAAATTGTTGGGGTATAAGGACATGCGTAGGCTTCATTAAAACAGTTTCTAGGCTGCAAAACGTTGTCTTTGCCGTTTTTGTCTCTATCGTGACCCCGCTTACGAAACCTGTTTCGGTGATGTTCCATTGCATGATCTAAATTTTGTATTTTCTGGTTTGGATGCTATGTCGTATGTATGTACATTGTATGGTACCCCTTAAAAACAGACATCGTGAATTTAAAAAAAATATGATGTGACCATAATTAGAACCAGCATCTTTCGCATCGCTGTTGAGAATGCTAACACACTACACCACAGCCTGGGTATCATAGGTCCTAATTTTTTAATAAACAACAAATGTTAAATGTGAGACCTATATTAAATATGATATCAATATGATACTTGGAATTTAAATCAAATGCTGTTGATATGTGATAGTTTGAAAAAACAAGCCAACTCTGCGGCAAAAACTTCGGTAAGTATTAAGAATTGCTTTCAAATAAGCTGACCAACAGGTCAGCTAAAACCTGTTGTGCAGCAAATAATTATCTTACTGCAAAATGTGTATGCAAAATATTGACGTAGTGTTTTTCAGCAAAATTTGTATGCAAAAACTAAAATTCAAAAAGTTTTTATCTGACAATAAGTTGTTTATGCAACAAACGCTTAAAGTAGTTTTTATCTTACAACAACGAACGTTACAACAACGTTTTATGTACGAACGAGATCTTTTACTGAGTGAGAAGTGTATTGATCAAGAGATTCTTTCATGACAATCGAGTGACTATATTTCGCAGAAAGTACATAATTCCGCCAACTAAAGTATCAGTTCAAACAGAAGCACCTGTTCAAAATGTATTCTTAACCTACAAATACCTACCTATAAATACACTCAAACAAAGACGTCGAAAATCTTACTTAAGTTTTATGTGAGACATTCCCGAGGTGAACCGTTAATGACTGTTCACGCAATCTGTCCGCAACTCAATCTGTTCTACATTTTAGTTGATACTGCTTTATATCATCTGTAGTTCGTATGTGGCCGGTTAGCTCGGTTGGTATTGCGTCTGATCCGTAATCGGAAGGTTGGTGGTTCGAATCCACTCCGGCAGCTCCTTTTTGAAATTTTTCAACCCGACGTGTCGGTCTTAGCATAAGGTCTATTCACTTCAGGGAAGCTGAATAGGATTAAGCAACGAATACACTGAAAATCTAGGTGACACACGCACATACACACATGAGCTGACGTTCAACACGCAGACAGATGCAATTCTTGCACAGTTTAGTGTTATAGCGCCAGAATCAAAATTAAAGACCTATTGTGCTGTGGCACAACAGGAATAAAACTATAAATATGATACCAAATAATTTAAATATGATACTTTTGGTTTATGATGCCAATATTAATATTGATACCGGCATCAGAAGTAGTAATATCCAAGTATCATATTTATATCAAAAGTATGAAACAACAGTATATAATAGCCACCTCGGCTCTTGAACAATAGTAATTTTTGTGTGTGGGAGCAGTAAAGCCGCAAACTAACAACCCATTGTTACGGCGTGGGGCTGAATGCAGCTTAAGTAGCCAAAATTAATATTTAACCAAACTTTATGACGTTTCTCCGTCATTGTGTCATGAAAATTTCTTAGCAGTAAGCGAGTTTTAAGTCTACTCAAATCGCATTTAGTCTATTTGAGGAAGTCTGCACCGTCTTAAACATAATCAGGGAGTGAAGTGCGCTATAAATTATCTGATTAGAATTTAGAATATTTTCTTCTATGTGTTGAGTCAGCTTTTGGGCGTACTTATATACTAGGTTGACGTCAATATATGCAGTTAAAGTACTGTATTTGAAGGATATTTGCCCCACAATTTTATTTTATCTTGCGTCAGTACTCAGTAGTAGCTTGTTCCTACTAGTTGTAATTATTATTTACTTATACAAGGTTGCGTACTAGAACAATATATAAACAACAATTTCGCTGCAGAAATATCATTAGCTGAAACGGCTTGCTTTCTTTGTGGTTGAGCTTGATCCTTATTTTGTTTATTCTGTGCTTTTCGACACAATGACACGGCTGTGTCCCATTAAGGCCACACGAAATTAAGTCAGGATCAAAATCGTCCCATTAGGTCTACACTCCTTTGTGTGTTTCGTTAAGGCCACATTTCTAGCGTTAAGGCAGCAATGTTTAATTGTATAATACTAGCTTTGACTCAAGTGGAAATGAATTTTACTTCTAACCTTCGATGTGAAATGTTATGAATTAACGGCAGCTAAGGTAAGCTACCATTACGAAATCGGAACTGAAAATAAGCGCAAAATTTATTTCTGAAATTTTAAAAAGTTTGACTAGGAAAAGTTGACACCTTTCTGTGTGGCTAGGTTGCCGGAGTAGATTTTTGAGGGCAGACCCCCCCCTTCAAATCCGCATATGTATCGTAATAGTTGTAAAATATAGTGTGACATGCACAATCTGTGGACCTAATGGGACGCACTGTGGCTCTGACGAAGCAGTTGCTGCCTTAATGGGACGCAGGTATATATTGTCAGAGTTTTAATGAAAAGTGTGGACCTAACGAAACTGCTGCCTTAACGGTACACAATCAATGACACAGTCTTATAATCACAATCGTATGTTTTTGGGTTCTATATCTCCAAAAATATGCTGCGTTATGACCCATTTTGTAGTTTTTGGGTGCTCTATAGATCCTCCAATCGGCAATCAATTTGAGAGTTCCGCGAGCCCTCTCTATTCCTTGTCTTGTCTGTCTCATTTATGTATATAGGCGTGTGTGTGCCCGGCGTAATCTGACTTTGTCTACAAACTAGAATTAGAAATCGGGTCGGGTTGGGTCAGGTGGGCCCTGCTCGGTTCGGGTTGGGTTGAGATTTTGCGGCCCGCGCGTTGAGCGGGGTCAGTTCAGGTCAAAACTGTTCGGTATAAATCCTAAATTTTTACGTCAAATTTTGCCATTTTGACCATTTTCTCAAGCTAATGGACTCGTGGCAGAATTACTAAAATTTTAGACTGGTGATTCGCGAAGCGAAAATATTACGAAAAACAAATAACAAAAAATTGACAAGAAAAGCTTGTGTTTGAAGTTTGTATAGCAGCTTGACGTTAAGTGGAGTTGGTTCGGGTCGGGTAAAGTCGGGTTGGAATCTATCTCGGGTCGGGTCGGGTCGACAAACATCGACCCGTTGCGAACACTACTACAAACTGGATTGGTTGATCGAACAACAGCTCACTGCCAATCATCGCTGAGCTCCGCCTACTCAGTTCGTCGAATGCGGTCGTCCAATCGTAATTCGTATGTATGTACACAAGTAGCTTTTTTTAAAGGAATGCATTTCCAGCAATAAGCAACCGTGGTTCCACTCAGGGGCCTGTTGCTCAGCTGTACAAGTCTTACAATTATAACAATTGTACGTGCAAATTCAGGTGATTCGTAATCAATTAATATACCTAATGAATTCATAACGAATCATCTGATTTTGCACTTACAATTATTGTAAGACTTGTAAAGTTGATCAACAGGCCCCAGGGGCGTAATCTTTGGCTGTTACAATATCTGCACATATTATAGTGACTTGCATGTTACAAAAATATGTACACCTGGCAATTGAAACTTCTGCTGAATTAGCTCTCCTTAACATATTGTTAGGTTTTTTGAACCGAATTCTGCTTTTCTTGCGTGAGCGACGGAAATTCTTCCCACGCTCAACTAATGTTTCAAGTCGGTTGCCAATCAGCTAAATTAGTTTGATTCTATCCTGCAATCAGCATTCAAATTAAATACATCACGCTGTTTTGAATTTGAGCTTCTCTTTAGCTTCTCAGATTTAGTTAGGTAGGCTACTTTTTTACCGCCACCGCAGTAAGGTTGAAACATGTAGGTGAAAATCAGTTTTCAAAAAAATTGCAAAATTTAGGGTATTTTCTAAAAATCTGGGGGGAGGGTCGTAAAATTTTTGCCGGAAAAGCCCCCAAATTTATGTAAACCGCATTACATGTATGCAATGGATACAGTAAACTGGTCAATTACCCAAAATACCATTACAGTAGGTATCCATTAAAAGTAAACGGTTACAGTCTGCGAATATTGATCTCAAAATTGTATTTATATTGTGACCTCAAATCGCATTGCTAGGGTACACTCGCGTTGCCAATTTTGACACTTCGCATTGTCGAAAAATTTCAGTCGAGTTTGGCCTTGGAAATTTGTACGCTCAGCCACCGTAAGACTGTACACCTACAGCCAGTCTAGTGTTTAGGCTGACCCTACTGCAGATTACTGTGATGTGAGACATGCTTTTATGGCCTTTTGCAATTAATTAACTTCTCAATTTTGTCACCAATACGAAGTGTCGACAAAGCGAAAGTCGACAATGCGCACGTTCACCAATACCACCGTCTAGCTAAACGAGGGTCAATAATGTTTTTGTCAAGACAGAAAACCTTATGATGGTATTTGTTTATTTCCGCTTCGTGTTATTAGCTGACATTGCGTTGAAAAGTTACATCTAATTATATTGTAGCTATGTAAAAAGTTTGTCACTACTAATTGTTTTTTGCAACTAAATGTTGCAAATAAAAATTACATAATGTCTTTATTATGTAGTTCATCAATTTTCTTTTGTCAGTTATTTCTTAATTATAATTATTAATCAACCTCTGTCGATTATTAGTTAATTAGTGGAAATATTTTAGAAATTGGCTTCCAATCAAATGGTATTAGTTAGCTTCACTCATATAACAAATAACAAAAAGATATAATTAACATAATAATCCGTCATCCTAAGCATGGAAAAACTACAGTCATTCTTAACCAAAGTTTGGTCAAAAAAAATTATTGAACTCAACTCAAAGACAGAACAGGAATAATGATTTTCGCGACAACTAACTTTTCACCTACATACAGCTACATACCGAATTATTTCAGGAAAATTCTTTTTCGTTTTCTTCCAAATTTCTTTAATTTTTCTTCGATTTTTCTTCCATTTCATTTTTCTTTCGGTTTTCAACAGAGAAAAGTTGATGGATGTTTGTCGGGTCAATTTGGCAGTTCACCCGTTCCCTTCTCTGATGGCAGACAGCCCACATATGTACAGAATGTGTACGTGCTACACATGTGTGAGTGTGCGTGTAAAAGTATGGATATGTGTATTTATCAATATGCGCCTAGGCCAATTAACCAGCAATTAATTTTCAGTTAGATAATTTGCTTTTTCTTTCGACCAAAATTTCTTTCATTTTTCTTTCCTTTTAATTCTCCTGAAATAATTGGGTAGCTGTATATAATGATTTCAACTGCATAAAGTCTGACAAAAAAGTGCACCACTTGAGAAAGCGAAACCCGTGATTTCGCTACGAAAAGAATAGATTTTGAATATCTAGAGTACAGCAAGTAGTCGCAGAAGTCATGCCACTAAAATAAGTAAAGTGTCGTATCTATATTTTGTCTGACTTCAATTGTCTTTGTATTAAAATCACGTGTTTTGTTCGTCATTATATAGATTAAATGGCTTAACTTGGCAAAAAGATGTGTTTGATAGAAATGTTGGCAGTTTTCCAGCTATTAGGCATCAAATATGTACTTAATTAAGTAGTAACTTATAACAGCAAAACAGTGCAATTATGTTTTGAGTAGCACAGATAGATTCCTCACGACTTCTTTCCAGACTTGCATAATTTTATATTTCCCACATTTAGGTATGTATTTTGACCTTTTAAGAGCTTTTTTTATTTCAATTCTGGTTTGGGCTCTAATCTTTGGATTGTCATTTTTTATCTGTAGAAAACTTAATCCCTATCTTACCAGAAGTAAATCTTAAAGTGAATATACATTTTTTAATAATAAGGGGTATTAACTGTCGAACGAAACGTAATCTGCGATTGTTTGCGAGTTTTGTAGAAATTGCGGTAATCCATAGTTTGAGAATTTAATACCATGTCAATTTTTCTAGAATGCTACGCTTGTGCGAGTTAAGACCCTCCTTGTTTTTAAAGCTTTGTTCCGAAATGTCAACCTCAGAAATTTTAACACATAGTAAAACTAATCAGTTTATAATATCGGCTCATTCTGCTTAAGATTATGTGCGTTACGATTTTACTTTGTTGGAACTATTTTCTCAGAAATAGGTTGTATTGCCTGAAAACCCAAAACGATGACAAAACGACAAAGGGTCATAGGTCATCCGCATTTTCAGGACGTCTTGTGCCAACCAAATAATATTATCAAAAGTACTACGGTACTAGCGGTTCCCACTTTGTTCAGGTCGCATCTTTGGGGTCGATCCATATGTATACTTACAGCCGTGTGTCCGTTCAGCCGTCAAAATTACAAAAAAATCACGCCACATGCTGGTGTGACGGGCTAGGGCTAAGTTTGCCGTAGCGTAATAGTCACAATACTTAGAAACACTGGTTTTCAGTGTTTAGTCGAAGAAATGCTGGGTTTCAGCATTCAGAAACAGAAGTGTTGGGTTACAACACTTAAAACAAGACATATTGTGAGTTGCTACTTTATTCAGAAGACAACTGACTATTCCCATCGCGTTCTTCCTTTTATAGTCAACAAGGGCGTAGGAATTTGTAAAATAAAATGTGAATTTAAAATTAAAGGGTGAAAAGTTTATATTTTTACTGCCCTTGGCGATTAAAAGGAAGACGCTAGATGTTACCTAATTTAGTGTTCCATTCACCCAGTCATTCATAGAACATTCAAGTCACACGACACACTAAACAATAACAAACGACAGTAACATTACACTACCTAGACACACTCGCTCATGCACACATACACGCATTACGTTACACACATACATATAATACAGCACAGTACAGTAATACACTACACTTCCCGCCACTACATTTCTATCCCGTACAAAAAAATGTCCTCATTTTATATATTTCAAATTTTTAATTTCATGCTTCTTCGGGCGACCTTCTCCATTCCGCTGGTATTAATAGAGTTCGAGCAGCTGCTGTTACTGTAGATTTCCCGAGCGTTGCTTTTTAGGCGGACCAAAAGTATTTCGGCCTTTACAGCTGAATATGGCAGTATATATGGCATTCCCAATTATGACAAATGGATCAATGAAATTACCAAAATTTTCACTGCAAGTATAGTTGAAGTTGACCAGACTAGCGATGCTGATAACACCACTCTGTGCGCTGCGGACCTGATCTGGTAGCTCTCTGATAGCGTTCTGCAGGTCGCAAGTGATATCCGGCTTTCGTTGTCATTAGACATTTTAACGTCGACAAAAAAATGCAGCAGGCGTAAAATTTCAGTTGTTTGCTGGATATTAGCACTGTCAAAACTAAAAAAAAATCGGCTCTGAGACTCGGATTGCGAGTCGATTCCGGAAATACTGTATTCTTTAAGTTCAGTCAAATACTGCCTAAGCGCCTCTTTGGGCATTTTGCTTATGGTCTGAACAGAACGCGCATTGCGTTGAACAAATTGCAGGCTTCCGGCCTGGTTTACTGCTGTAGACTCAGCTTGGGGGTTTCCGAAGCTTCCTTAGCAGAAAAATTGGCGTCCCGTTCTACAAGCGGAGGTGACGGATGTGAATCCGTTTTACGGCTCTCGCGAAAACAGTAGTCGCCTTTTCTCGACCTAGGGGAATGGCAACTAGGACCAACTTCCTGAAGTTTTTATGCAAGGAGCAATCACGAACAGGAGCTGCGGTGTTTTAGCCACTAGAGTGACTACCGAGTTCAACTGAATTGCGAGATAATCTCGGTGGGACCTCCAAAAATGTACGGGCTAGGGCTAAGTTTGCCGTAGCGTATAGTCACAATACTTAGAAACACTGGTTTAGTGTTTAGTCGAAGAAATGCTGGGTTTCAGCATTCAGAAAAGAAGTGTTGGGTTACAACACTTAAAACAAGACATATTGTGAGTTGCTACTTTATTCAGAAGACAACTGACTATTCCCATCGCGTTCTTCCTTTTATAGTCAACAAGGGCGTAGGAATTTGTAAAATAAAATGTGAATTTAAAATTAAAGGGTGAAAAGTTTATATTTTTACTGCCCTTGGCGATTAAAACGAAGACGCTAGATGTTACCTAATTTAGTGTTCCATTCACCCAGTCATTCATAGAACATTCAAGTCACACGACACACTAAACAATAACAAACGACAGTAACAGTACACTACCTAGACACACTCGCTCATGCACACATACACGCATTACGTTACACACATACATATAATACAGCACAGTACAGTAATACACTACACTTCCCGCCACTACACTGGGCCCGATTTATCGAAGCAAAATGTTCGTCATCAGAAATGTTCGTCATCGAAAATGTTCGTCATCGAAAATTTTGGATTGATCGAAACATTTTCGATGACGAACATTTGCTTTTTCGATGACGAATATTTGCTTTTTCAACAGCGAGTTCGTCATCGAAAAAGCAAATGTTCGTCATCGAAAAAGCAAATGTTCGTAATCGAAAAAGCAAATGTTCGTCATCGAAAATGTTCATTATTGAAAATTTTCAGCGTTCGAAATTAGATCAGTCTTTCTAAGTCTAAACATTCTGATTAGAACATTTTCATTAAAGTCTAAATTCTCTAATAATAATAACTACTACTACTACTTAAGACTACCTAATATATACTACTAAAATTGAGGTACAATAAAGTATTGAATTTAGTGGTTCCGTCTGATGTCAATGGATAGTGGCAAACTCTCAAAGTTGAATATTATTTTGTTTCAACGTTTCCGCAACATTAACCAAATATTTGAAAAACTTTACGTAAATCCTTTTGCCGAAAGAGAACTAATTTAATAGTTCAGAAAAGCTGAAAAGCTGGTTATGATTTCACAGAGCTCGGTTCATATACTCGCCCTTGTCCTTGTCCCTATCATTTTGTCCTTGAGCAATTTCAAAATTACCTGGCCAAATAAGCCGATTTTTGGCATGAAAATATTTGACCTCAATTCCAGACCGAATACAAAATTTATCTAAAACGCTTAAGTTAATTCTTCACAGCAGCTGACCAAAATGTGCCCTAGTCCTTCTTGTCCCTCTGTGTTCTCAAGGACAAGTATGAACCGGTCTTAAAAATTAAGTACGCCTGAACCAAATGCTTGAAACGGCCAGCCAACTCTTTTTGCAGTATGGGAGATAGTATTCCGTTAACAGCTATAGGGCGTCATACTTCAGTAGGGCATACGGACAAAGCCTGATAACCGTTTTTAATTCTTACTTTTTATGGCAAAACGCATAGCTTGGGCTAAGTTGGATCATATTTTTGAACAGTATGTCGTTGTCCGATGCGGGAGTTTGGCTGTTGAATGAAATTAACTTTGGGGAAAGGAAAAGTGAAATAATGCGGTTAGTTTATAGATGAAGGACATATGCTCGGGAAAGTGGAGATGGCTAGGCGAAGGAGAATAAGGTCTGCAGTGGTAATGTCCATACGGAGTACGGTTATTTTAATAATTAATATTAAAAATTGGTATTAAAAATAGTTTTAATTTCAATTATTTTATTATTATTAATATTAAAAATATAATAAATAATATAATAAAATTATGTAATAAATTAATATTTTGCGCTGTTGTGATATTTACATTAATATTTAATTAATAATAAATAAGGTTGGCTATTTATATTTATATTAAAATTACTGTCAGCTGCTTATGTACCTACAGATGTTCGCAGTTGAAAATTTCAACGGAGGTACCGAGCTCCGTTGAAATGTTCGTCATCGAAAAAATTTTCGATGACGAGCTTTTGTCATTTAGAACATACATAATAATGTTCTAAAAGACCAAAGCTCGTCATCGAAAAATTTCTCGATGACGAACATTTGTCTTTTGATAAATCACCGTTGAAAAAACAAATGTTCATCATCGAAAATGTTTCCATCAATCCAAAATTTTCGATGACGAACATTTTCGATGACCAACATTTGTCTTTTCAATAATGAACATGTATTTTCGATGACGAACATTTGGTTTTTCGATGACGAACATTTTTGATGACGAACATTTGTTTTTTCGATGACGAACTTTTGATGACGAACATTTTCCATGACGAACATTTTGTTTCGATAAATCGGGCCCTGATCTTAAACATTAGTATGTAGTGGCGTGATTTTGCCGACGGACATTCGGCTGTAAGAATGAATCGACCCTTAATTTGTACACGCAAATTTAGGCCGCTGATTTGTAACCAGTACTGTATTACCATATTTTGTACTCTTGGAATTTGCCAGTCAAAATGCTGTTTTTGGTAGCGGACCAATATATAGCCAATTCGCTCTTGTTTTCCTAATGGAACCGTGATGTGACTTTATATATCCACTTTGGGTTTGGTTTGTTTTTTACACTGTTTATTCACTAATTTAAGTAACCCATTAGTCAAAAAACAAGGCTGTTTTCGTTTCCCTGAAATTTCGCCAGCATATTAAGGCTATTATAACCCGGCTAATCTAAAAAGTTATTTTTTTAATTTGGTTTGAAATAAAATAATTTTGGCAGTTTCCTTGCGTCAATGATTTGTTTTTTTAGTCAGCTATTTTTTATTTTTACTAATCCAACTATAACATTTTCTAGAATCTGAAAAATTACATAAATCTGCATTTTCAGAGAACAGATATTTTTTGTTCTTTTTGGCTAATGCACTTGACTTTATTATGTTCATTTAGTTCATTCTATTCAGCTAATTTTAATCTGTTACTTTGAATAAAAGAACTAGGCACATTATATATTTAAGCCTACTACGACGCAATTTATTTTTGGGGGGAAAATTTTCCTTGGGATATTTTTCCGGGGGGGAAATTTTCACGGGGGAAAAATTTCCCTGTCACAGCGCTATTACCGCCGACCAATACTGTATGACAATTATGCTTCATTTCGATTACCAGTAGGACACACTGTCACTGAGCCACTCTGAGTGCACTGTCACTTTGGTAGCTCATTATTTTAATAATAAAGAGCTTAAATTGAACGCTGCTGAAATGGTATTAGGCCTAATATTGTCAGACGTTTTTTAACAAAATCTGTTTCTGTTGTATGACAGTTGTGACTGTTGCACATTTTCAGGTATGCCTTATCGGCTTTTGAATTAGGCTTCAGGCTTAGGCTTAGGCTTAGGACTTAGACATCTTTTTTCCTCTGATCACCAAATTGAAGATGTCCACCCAAAACTTAGCATTATTTTCAACTTTTTTGCATTGAACAAAATCTATCTACAAACCCAGTTCATCGTTCAATTTAAGCTTGTGGGATCGTAGTCTAAACAGTGATGTGATTTTTGTGACTCTTGCTTTATTCTTGAAATCTTGATGTCTGCAATTCGTTCTTTTTGTAATGAAATTGCGTGTTTCTTTTTCTCTCAGGGCCCAACATTTTGTAGTCAGACTTTAGTACTTTAGTACATATGGTAGCTTACTTTAGTAGTTTGCAAGATTTTGTACGCTAAAATAGTACACCAAAATACAATTAGTCATCATCATATTTGGGTACAATGTAGTGTTTTCATGTTTTTATGTAATGTTTTTTAAATAAAAGTAAGGCCGTTTTAGTCTTTACGTAGGTACAGTTTACAAATCTTTCTTTCAAAAATCTTTCAAAAAACTACCGCCGGAAGGCTTTAGCCAGACTTTAGCTTATTCTTTTCGTCAAAACATTCCTAACATTTACGAATTTAGTTGTCGTCATTTCGAACTATATGTAGAAGGTTGTAGGTGTTACAACTTGTTCCAGAAATTTAAAGAGTAAGTATGTTTTCATGCTTCACCTGTAATTTTAAGATTAATTTCTAAAAAAATCTATAGCCCGAAACTATTTATGACTTCTGTTTGCATGATTTTTGTTGCTATTAGTTTCATTTTCTAGTAATTAATTTATAAAGGAGTTTTCGTTTAAGCTTTTGACTCGGCCCTGAAGACTAAAATAGGTTGAATGATAAGTCTTCAAGTTTTAACGACGTCTGAACTTGTTGTTTTATTTGGATATAAGTACACTTATTTTTTCGTCGCACGTAGTTTTGGTCTAACCAGTGGTATTTCATTATAAGTTTTTACTTTTTAGGGGAGAGTCTTGTGAACTTTTCTAAATGTGTCAAGATGCACTTTTTCGCAATTTCAATGCAAAAGTACATAACAGCACAGAATTTAATGATAAAATAAATATGTACTTTATTGGGTCGAAAGCAACATTACAAGTAGACTCCTAAAAGGAGAAAAATTCCTTCGTAGGGTTAGATTGTTGACAGCAAAAATGAAAAATGAAAAAGAAACAAACTCTTGCAGCGCAGATATCATACTGATAATCGAACCACCTAACTATGGGTTACCAGGCCATGACACTAACCACTGCGCTATTCAAGTTCTACGATCTCGATTCAACTAAGCCCCAGATGAAACAATGGCAGTAATTTTCAATTAAAAAATTTCTACGTTAAATTAAAACCAATGCTGTTTTATAAGTCCTATGTTTCTGCAAAATAGATTACCACAGAGAGTCTGTAGTTTTATTTGTTGATTCACTTGTCGAAGCTTCATACGCTGTTGTTATTTTACATTAGACGCTGATTGGCTGGGGCTAAATGCCAACCGCCAATCAGACAGCTGCAAGACAAAACAATTTTTGCAGCAAAGGGGGGGCACGTGTAGTAAAGTCAAATAATTAGAAAACAAACGGGGTGATGTGTTGAAATAATGTCCAACATTTAGTTTTCTAAATGGAATAGATGAAACTTAGCTTGTTTACAAAAAAATTTAGCTCATTTACTTAAAAGCTCGCGCTCATGCCCCCCACGGTTGCAACACGCTGGCTTCTATAAGCTAGCACAGTGCATAACATATGGCCATACATACGTACGAAAGTGTTTTACATGCATTTAATAACACGTTACGATTTCAATAATTCCGCCTTTAGGCGGAATTAATAACTTGCATTTTAAGTTAGAACCTGAAAAATTACTCAACCAACCTTCTAGTGGCTGGAACTCCGTTGACCAGGAAAACTACATATGCAGAAATTTTCAACAATTGTTTTGCATTTCGGATGTTAAAGCCGACTATCAATATCCATTTTACTATAGGTAAGTTTGTACTTTTACAGCAACAGCGACACAACGTTTCCTGAAATTTCTGATATTCAGTAGAAACAAGGTAAGACTTCGGCAAAAGAATTCAGTAAGCATTAAGCATTAACTTTCAACTACATTGGCAGAGGCCATCGTAAACCTGTTGGGCAGCTAATGCAAAATCTCAGCTAAAATTTTCAGCAATTTTCAGGTATTTTTATTAACTGAAGTTTCATTAGTTACTGAAACTATGTACCTAGGTGCATAACTTATAGGGTCTGAGTTGCCGAGTGGTTAGTATGGCAGATTCGCAACCATGAGGCCCAACGTTCGATTCGTGGTGGATTTCTTTTGTCAGATTTTTGCATTTTCGAATCTACAAAAGCGAGCAGTGAGTAGGCCTACACAGAGAATGTACAAATTATGTACAAGGTGTTTCAGCGGTGACACATGCAATTCTACGGTATAACACGTGTAAAACACACTCCGCACATTTACACTTTAACGCTAGAAGTGTGTTAAGATACCAGAATCAAAATTAAAGACCTGTTGGGCTGTGGCCCAACAGGAACAAGCAACAGCTTGCTGCAAAAGAAAAATAGTAAAAATTTTACAGTAGTTTGTCATAATTGACAAAAAACCTGTTGCGAGCTCATTTTCTATTCCAACTTAGATCGCAACTCTCACCAAACTGCAGAATTTTTTGCAAAACATCCTTAGGCACTGTGACACATAAAAACAAAAAAAAACAAGCCATTTCTTAGAGCAAAGAGCTTGATTTAATTCATATCCGAATCAAACGGGATAGTACCACAAAAATTGTCACCAAGTTTTTTCCTAGGGCCAGTTCCTAAAATGGATTAAACGGATTAGTTTCATGTTTGTTTTGCCAATAGCTCGCTCATGACATAGTTTATCGATCTGTACGAAATTTGCAATAGTAATTATTTGTAGCAAATCCCGCGTGTGCACAATTTTTTAAGTCTACCTCAACATTGAGATAAGTTATTAGCCAGTCAAATTTTTATCTACATAATCCGTTTATGTTAATCCGTACATGGGAAACCATACTCAAACTTTTTATTGCGTAAAACAAATTTTTGCAAACTACAATTTATTTGCATTTCAGTATTATTTCACAATGACGCATTTATTTCCATAAACCATATTCGGTATCTGTATTATATCGACAAATCAGTGAACGTGGTTGTATGCATATGCATATGCATTTTTGTACCGAAAAAAACTTTGGCAAGAAACCGAAGCAGTTCCACAAAAAAGAAGCCATTTTGCTTAAAGCAAAGAACTAGATTTGATTCATACCTAAATCAATTGGTTTGAACAACAAAAGTTGTCACAAAGTGTTCATCCACAAACAATTTGTAAATTTCACCTGATAAACAAATGTTTTGATCACATGTTTTTGTAAAAAAAGTTGTTACGCTTAAGCCACTATAGCGCCGCTTTGATTTTAACCAAGTCCACTAAACCTTTAGTCGTTACACAAATAGTCAAAATTGAGTTGCTCGCCGTGAATTCTTTAACTGACTGATTGTTTGATCTATAGGATGAGGAACATGTATCGCTATGTATCGCTAAACTCTGAATATTGCCCACCATTTGGTAATACAAGCATTGTAGCATCTGAACCAAACTTATGGGTAATTGAGATTTGGAGGATACGGATAGCATGGTGTGACTACAACACTGACGAAAACTGATAAGTTCTAAATTTTTAATTTTTAATGTTTGTTTTTCACTGTTTTCTCAAAGTTTTCAAGAGTTAGTTTTTTTCAAATTATCATTGAAATTCTCTTGGCATTTTAGCACCATGTCTATCATGCACAAATATAGCTATAAAACAGGTAAAGGGTAGTATGTAGAGATAGCAAGAGCTAATATAACGGACAAATAGACATTCACAGGGCTGAGGAAGTTTAGGGATGTGTCCAATGCCCATATGTTATCATCGTTCGAATGAGCTTACACTGTAAACATACGCCTGTTTTGATGTCTTAGGATTATTTCGGCATTTCAGAAAGTAAATGCTAGCGTTCCAGAAAACATTGAAGTAAAGTAAATTTTAAATTTTTTAAAAAAGTGTAATTTCCAAGTTCTGAGGTCAAGAGGAGTCGATTGGTATCAAAATTACAAAATTTGGTTAAGTACAACAAAAATTACGGCTGGTGGGAGACCCGGTAATAATTTAAGTTTAAAATGCATTATAAATTAAATAGTAAGTTTAAATAGTAAGTCCCTATAACTAATTTGCATACTCCAATAATTGTTCACATGTTTATAATACTGTGCAGTGCAAGATCAGCATACATAGCTGCATTCAAAGACTGCACACACACACACATACACATTAAAAGTGCGGAAATGGATTAAGACATCAATAGACATTGTTATGCAGTGCAGGATCATACAATTGTATGGAACTCTCAGTCACACAAACACACACAGATGAAACGAGCGCTAGTGCATTAACGCACACACAGGCACTATTTTGAGCATTCATACACACACACGCACACACAAGTATGCTTAAGTTTATCATGTAGCCCAGCGTTTTTGTTCTGGGCCATCATAAGGACCTGTTGCGGTGTGCCGCAACAGGAAAAACGTTACAAATATTCAAGCCAAAACATTTTTGTTCAATACCATCACTAGTAACAAATTAGGTTCACAATTTACAGTCACCTTTAATCAATTAGCCAAACAAACAACATTACTAATGGCGACCAATTGCCACACTGCATGCGTCACGTGACACTTTCCGACGTCAAGCTGACGTCTTCTATGTGTCATCCGACGCCAAATCAAATTGAAGTCTGACTAAAAAATTGCTGAATCCAGAAGCAAAAACAACTGGCCTTATTTTTGCGAATCGCTGCGGCACCCTTGCTGATTGAAATTAAAATTTAATTTTTTTTTTGAATCAACGCATGTTTTGTCTCAGAGGGTGCAGCAAGTAATTTGTCAGACTTAAGGGGGTAGTGTCGCGAAAGCAGTTAGTAAGTTAGACATCATTAGTAAGACAGACATCACACAATAGGGACATAAAAGTTCGAAAAAATCAAGCAGATATCAGATTGGCCAGCTTGTGAAGTACACATAATGTGTGGACGCACATTTTTTGCGACAAATATGAAAAAAGAAAATTGAAGGTTCGTTTTTCTTTTGATTTGAAAATAAGCGTCTAGATTTTTCACAATTTATCATTATTGCTGTTACTATTTTACAGTTTAAGTACACCTTCACAGTTCAAACTAGTATTACTCCACAGCCGCTACAGTAATCTGCATTAAATTTTGTGTGCATAAACTAAAACATATGTGCTATTAGTCTGTGTAAAAAAACTAAACAGAAAAATTGATAAATGTGACTAAAAGATGGAATGTGAATAGGTTTTTTTTTCTTAATTTTTCCGACTTTGAGACATTATTGCAAACTATATGCTGCACCATTTTTGCTGAAACTTGGCAAAATAATTTGCCTTTAGATAGATTTTTAAAATATAGACAGAACAATTTCTAACATTTTACTGAACAAGTTTTACAGTCGCGCAAAATCGACTGCTTTCGCGACACTACCCCCTTAAGTCATGTCAGTTGAACATTGGGGCAGGTTGTTCAATCTATTAAGATTCCCTGGCTAATTAGTTATGATAATTTATACGTATGTAATTCGTTTTTATTTATTATTTTTATTATTATTTTTAATTATTTATTATTTCTTTTTTATTTATTTTGTTTTTTATTAATATTTATTTTTTGAAAATAATATTTATTTATTTTTTATCATATTTGTCGTAAAGTTGTTTTTACTGTTTTATGAAATTATGTAGTTCTCTCGTAGCGTAGGTAAAGTTATCGTCTTATGGAGGTAATAGTTTCACTTTAACAATATTTCTAAATGAAAGACTATGTTTTTAATAATTTGATAAGTTCTTTTTTTCTATAAAGCCAGTTTATTTTTGTAATTGACAATTACAGTGTCAAAAACAGCCTATATCATTTCCAATAGCATCAATCATATACCATTATACCGGCTTAATCTACTTTTACTCTTGCTAATTTCACTGTGTTGCAACATTGCTAGTATATTTAAATCTTCAAATTTCTGCACCTTTTTCTGGTTTATTTTCAGCGTAGGTTAGTATTGTCTGAGAGTAAAGTCTTGTTCTGGTGTGATAGTGATATTTAATGATGATTGTTCACTTACAATTGTTACAATAGACTCGAATTGAATGAGCTTCGACCCAAGAGTTGTTACTGTGAGAGGCAACTCTAAAAAACAACTGCCTTAAAAACCCTCTCCCAGCCTTATGTCGGTGACAAAAACACGACGAAAGGGTTCCTTGTTGTTTGACCAATTAAAATCCCCCACCAGATGGTTCAAAGAATAAAACCTCCACTCAGATGTTTCTTGAAAGTAAAGTAACCTTATTAATAAAATTGACTTTCATTCAGGTTCAAGTTTTTGCGAGCTAACCACGCGTAAAGCTTGGCTTAGCAACTTTCTCGTGTTTAAGTGTGAAGGTGTATAAACAACAAGCAGCAATTTCATGCAAAATTTATGGAGTTCTTATCCATGACCACGACCAGCCTTGCGGTCTCCACCAGTATTAGTAATTCTGAGTGCAAATCATATTCGGTAGAAGCTAAATCACTTGGAAGAATTTGCTTCAAAGGAAGTTAAACCTGTCGCTACCCACTATATTTTTATTTTTAACATTCGGAATGGTTTTCTGGCATTAGGGCCGATTCATGCCTATAGCCGCATGTCCGTTCAGCTGACGAAATTTCGAAATAATCGACACTAATAGTGTAGAAGTTCAGATCGTGGCGTGATTATTTCGTAAGTTTGTCGGTTGAAGGGACATAGGGCTGTAAGTATGAATAGACTGTCCTGTAGGAAGATCTAGTCTTACAATTTACTTGGTCCTTTAGCACAAAGCTTCGCTATTTTGGTAACGAAGTATGTACCAACCAGTAACCACCAACTGTAAACTTTTTGTCATGTCATTCAATGCAAGAATAATAAAATTTTACAATTTGTAATAAGCTATAAACATGCAAAAATCGGTGAATACAGCCCCAAAAAATCTTTTGGAATTTTTTTAAACTTTTTTGGGCTAGTTATTTTAATTAAAGGCATATATTGGGAATTTTTTGGCCATTCACAGCACAGAAATGTGTGGCACTTTTCTGACAGGTTTAGACCTAACGGTTATATTCTGGTAAAAACAGCCTAAATCAGGCATCATTTATTGGCTAGCCGCATGCAGAAAATAGACCTTTAACTATTTTTGCTCGTACCGCTACTTGGTGGAACTCATACGTGGGTAGCAAATTCTGAGTGGGGGGGAAGTACTAGTTGTTTTTTAAAATTTATATCGTACTTATTAGTTGTGGGTGGAACTTTGCCTGTTTTATAGGCAACTTGTTTTTCACCTGTTTTATAAGCTACCTAAACAAACTTAAAATTACTTGAATAATCCATCCCATATTTTCTGAAACAAAAAATGTCGGGTGCTTTGAAAATAAGAAACACCAAAATTAAGTAAAAAACACTTAATTTGCCATTTCTGGGCCTACAGTAACCCACGAAACTAGCACCAATAGCAACACCAACAAAAGTTGGCTAGCTGGCCGCCTGGGCCAGCTTACACACAAAACACGATCACACATAACGGTAAGTTTACACACAAACACACACACATTTTTCTCCCAGCGATTACACGTAACACGTGCAATTCGCTAGGGCAAATCAAATGTAAGGTCCTGTCGCTACTGTGGTAGCGACAGGAAAAACTACCGGCGTGGGTAGAAATTGTTTAGGGATGCGAAAAGACTTGCTGTAAGAATGAGCATAAACGTACATAGGAAATACGTGACCTTGTAGTTTAGTGGTTAGTGTGTCGGACTACTAATCCGAAGGTTGGCAGTTTGAATCCCACTCACTGGCGACTAGGTTTATGAAGAGACGAGCGTCACATCTACAGTAAGGCTAGGTAAAGCTGGGTATTTAGATTTTTCGTTTTTTCAGTTATTTTTATTTGAACTGAGGAGGTCAAAATTTTTGATTTGAAGCATTTTTGCAGTGCATTATTTCTGATGCGAATTAATTTTTTTCTTTAGTCATAGATGCATCAAGCAAAACTAGATGGTAACCTATGTATCGTTAATGCCGTATACGCATTGGAAGAGGTACTCCCCACTATTGTAAGAGTGGACACTCATTTCTTATCATTTCTTACTATACAAACATGTATATTTAATAATAGGTATGGCCTAAGATTTACATTTTTTGTAATTAGCTTTTAAACAATATGAAAAAACAGCACTTAATTCTGGTTTTTCTCCGATCCTCAGTTGACCAAACTCTGCGTGTGACAGCACTTTGGCCAAAGGAGCAGCAAACTAGATTGTTCTGTACTGATTATTTAATTTTTGTCAACAATTTTTGTTTGCATACTCATGATTTGAGATTTAAGCTTTGTTTTGATTGCACTCGTGATGCTGCTAACCCGTCAAGTTAAGTATATATCACAGAGTGTATATACATAATAGTGTCTCACTCTTAGAAGATACTCTTCTATAAGAGTGAGATGCTATTGTATACGTCGCGATTTGATATACTTGCAAAGCGAAATGGTTTCTTTTCTGATGGGTTTAAGAATGTCCTTGATCCAAAATTATAACGGATTTAACGGAATTTGGTTAACCCCCGCTCGGACGCTGAAGGCATCCTCGTGAAGTAATTGATTCTGTGAAACATAACCAGGACAGGTTTCACTGGTGTGAGATAGTGCAATTGTTGGTTCCGAAACAACATTATGCTTTAAAACAACTTTGGACCATATTGAGTATTGACATAACTTAGTGAAACATCTCGACTTCAAGATAGGATATAACCTACGCGACAACCAAAAGTTTGTTTTCAATCGATAAAAATTTTATTTGTAAGTTATAACCTAATTTTACTAGAAAGTACACTACTGCAGTTGACACATTTAACTTATACAAATAATTTACTTATAAAAAAATAAATGTTTACAACATGAAAATGGCAGCTCATTATGTAGATGTGAAATTTCATAGGCACATTAAAACGGTAATAACTGAGTGAAAATACAGACGCCACTTGAGACAGTTCCAACCGTCGAATCAAAAATATTTTTGGGCATGCTATAGTTGTTCTAAAAATTATCTGCATTAACTATGGTTCGTGATATATAGCTAAAACTGGATTTTCTGGAAATATACTCTCCTGAAGTCTTGAACGCATCTAGCCAATCAGATTGCAGTTCCAACTCAAATTCGCCAATCACAATGTTTTAATTTTATTCTCATTTTGCTG